>BDMV01000009.1:19856354-20101035 GCA_008326285.1 Oryza officinalis
CTCCAACGGGAGCGTGCAGTGTGCGCTCCTGGGCATCACCACCGCTGTCCATCCATGGGTGGTACAGAACTATACCCTGTAGACTTGGACGCAACGGGACACCTCTGTTCTCGGCAAGGCGAGGGCAAGTGGTGTGAAGACCGGAGGAGCAGCGACAGGCGGGGTGGCCACCGACGGAGTGATGGCGATGCGGCGCCAAGGGTGGTAGCGTCGGCCACCAACCCTAAGCCGGCCTCCGTGTCATCGCATCCTCATCGAGTGACGAAGGAGATGGCGAAGACGGCAAACACGATCATGTCGAGGAAGGCCACGAACAACATCAAGGATCAAATCGAAGGTAGGCATTGTTACCTTTGCTTCTATTTTCTTCGCTTCTTCTCTTCTTCGCTTCTCTCGAGAGCGAAAGTGCTGATAACGTGTTGTGAATAAATGAGAGCGAGAGAAAATTGAGCGAGAGAGAATTGAGCAAGAGAGATCATGATTTTCATTAATCATTGTGTTTACATATATACATGGAGAAAGGGCGGCAACCATAGGCGCGATGGTTGGGAACCATCGTGCTCGTTGCCAAGGAGCACCGAGAGGGAAAAGGGACGCGGCTAACCACCGCGGTTCCCTATCCGTCGGGGCGCCATGCCTATCCCTCAGGGTGGAAGAGATCACCCCTAAATATATCTTAACATTTTTCTTTCATAATTTATTTTTTATTTTTAATTTTAATTAATCTCATATTTGGTTCTACATGGACTTTTTTTTCAATATTCCTTATTTTATATTTCTAATTTTTGTTATTTTTAAATTGCATTTTTGCTTGAACTCTCATTTCTATTTTCTAATTTCAAAATTTATTTTTGTCGACGGGCTATACCTGCAGACGGTATTTGTAGAGTATGAGGATCGTTGGAAACAGGGTATCCATGAGATTGAGGTAAAAGAGACGAAAACAGGGATTTTTGTACAGGTTTAAGCCCCTTAACTGACATAACTGACAGGTAATAGCCCTTCTCCTGTTGGCCGAAGCCGGTGTTGCCATTATATATCAATATCTCACGAGTACATTATTTGGGATGATCTAATCTAGTCTTTGTCAGCTTGGCGGCATGGAGCTCTCACACGTAGTCGACGGCTAGCGTAGTCTTCTTCACCGAATTTGAACTCGGCGTGAATTGAGGTAGCCCTAGATCCTTCACGACGGCCTTTGTGGCTCCAGATTGGGTCTGTCTAGGCTTGTCTCGGATTTGTCTAGATTTGTATTGACTTGTAGACAGGCTTGCCTCGGATTTATCTAGATTTGTATTAACTTGTATTTCATTGGCCTTTCCCTCTTTCTATGGGGTCTTCTATTTATAGCGAAGATCATAGAACTCGGAGAAATAGAATAGAATACGGACTAAGGAGACCTTATATTAACACATTCTATTCCGGGAAGATAATTTTATTTTTTATCCGACATATTTCCTTAATCAAAGGTATACGGTATTGTCGTATTTTACTAACTCATGTATAAGAGGTATACCTTGTCTTTAACACTGACAATTTTATTTTATTTCAGATTTTAATTAATCTCGTGTTGTGTTCTAGATGGTGTCTTCTTTCAATATTTATTAATTTATAATCCAAATTTTATTTATTTATAAAATGTATTCCTACTTTAATTCTTTATTTTTTATTCTAAATTTTAATTAATATGAACAGAATATTGTTTCAATATTCTTGGTTTATTATTCTGGTTTCAGTTATTTTTAAATTGTACTCTACTTGAACTCTTATTTTTTTTTCCAATTTCAGAATTTTAACTTTTTATTCTAAATTTTAGTTAATCTCGTCTTGTATTTTAGATGGTATCTTCGTGCAATATTCCTTATTTTCTATTCTGAATTTTAGTTATTTCTAAATTTCATTCCTACTTAAACTCTTGTTTTTTATTTTTCTAATTGCGAAATTTATTTTATTTATTATTTTGAATTTTAATTAATCTTGTATTGGATTTTACATTGACTTTTTTAATACTCCTTATTTTTAATTTCAAATTTTAGTTACTCCTATATTGTATTCCTGCTTGATTTTTTTTCTTTTTCCTCAATTAATGTGAAAATTTATAGCCTTCACAGTAAGCGCGATGTTTTTTTAAAAGACTTTTAATAATATAGTAGATAATTTGTCGTTGGTTTCTTCCGTTGGATGTCCCTTTCGATGTAAGCATTGTGTTTTAGTATTCAATAGTAGTTGTGAGATGATATATACAATCAAGTACTGATATTTAATATAGGCTAGAAATAATATCCTTCTCCTACTTTGTCCGTCCCATAATAGAAATGACATCCATCTCCTACTTTTATATCCTACTTTATTCATTTCAAAATAAAAGACATAACCATCCTTAACCCAAAAACCAAAATAACAATTATTATCACCTCATTATTCGAATCATCCTAATAAATACAATGCATGCATCCAATAGAATTAGAAAGTTTAAGAGGGAAGGATTTAAAAAATAATAATTTATTGGAGAGAAGGTGCTATTTAATAGCATGCAGGCATGTATATGAAACATCTTAAAATAGTTGTCTTATGTTTTAAAATGAAGGGAGTATTCTCTAATCATTTTTAAACTAATTTTCTTAGCACTCGTATCTAACTTAAAAAAATATGGGATGGAGGTAGGGGGTGTTTAGATCCAGAGGTGTAAAAATTTGGCGGGTCACATCGGATATACGGACACATATTTGAAGTATTAAACATGGACTAATAACAAAACAAATTACAGAATCCGTTTGTAAACCGCGAGACGAATTTATTAAGCCTAACTAATTCATCATTAGCAAATGTTTACTGTAGCATCACATTGTCAAATCATTGCGAAATTAGGCTCAAAAGATTCGTCTCACAAATTAGTCGCAAACTGTGTAATTAGTTATTTTTTTCACCCACATTTAATACTTCATGCAGACATTCAAATGTTCGATGTGATGGGGTGTAAAAATTTGGCGTGGGATTTAAACAGGGCCGTAGTAAGATGTCGCATACCATAGAACGACTAAGGCCTGCTAGTGGGCTGAATCCAATTCGAATCCACCCCAACTTGCGTGCTTCTAAAGCAGCCCACCATACCAACCCACCCCATTTTCCCTTAGAATAAGTCTATTTTACCTCTCTCATGTCTTGTCTATGGTTGAATCACCTCCTTCAATCACAAAACCGGGTATAATGTCTCTCTCATCTTTGAAAACCAATGTAAATCGATTTCTTCGGTGGTTTCGAAAGCAGTTTTATCCTACATGACGCTCAGGGGACCCATATATCAGTGAGAAAAAAAAGAAATTAACAGCCCCACATGTCAGTCCTAATTTTCTTTTCTTTTTCCTCATCTTTCTCTTTCCCATCCTCTCTCTCTTGTCAAGCCGCGGCAGCGGCCAGCATCATCAGGGTGGCGGTGGGAGTTCTGACTCTGGCGGTAGCGTCAAGAACCAAGACTGGTGGTTGACTGCTTGAGGACGACGATAGTGAGCCCCATGTTCGCCCCAAGGGTGGCCAACCATGTATTCCACACCACCGCTTGCCATCGCCAGCCACCGAGTCCGCTGGCGGCGCCTCGCCGTGAAGCACATGTGTCGACCACACCGACAGCGATGCTGATACAAACGTGTCGTGGATGGCGATCGACGATGACGCGTGGACGTCGTCGTTGCCGCCACTGGCGTGGTGCCTGGTGAGCATGCACTCCCGCTTTTGTGTGTTCTGGTGGCCACCCAGCGCCTGCGAGCTGTAGAACTGGCGCCGGTAGTAGTGGCACGCGAACAGCTGCCGCGACTCGCCATCCCCATCCTCCTCCTCCTCCTTTGTCGCCGGCGCCGACATCCCCTGCTCGATAGCACGCATGCTGGTGGCGGCCTGGATGACGTCCAGTATGGGGATGAGGTCCAGCTCGACAAGGTGTAGCGCTGTGGCGGCCACAGCCGCCATGTGAAGGCAGCCATCATCACTGATGCCCATGAACATCACGTCCTCTCCTCCTCCGACCAGCTCGCTCAGCCATCCATGGCGCACGCTACAACCATCACAACAACTTGCGAGGTTGTGTTGCAATGCAATGCAGGCTCATATGTATGTTAGCAAAGTCTATGCAAGAATCGATCAAGCAAATGATACGACAACAAAGTCACGTTCGTCGATGAAGTGATGCTTTCCATGTTGTTGTTGCCACCAGGTATGCACGGGAGCCACTATTATACATTCTGAATTAACATGATCTTAAGCTTTAGCCTACAATCAATCACCTTTCTTAATTTTGAAATTAACTCTGACCTGGATTTGAAGCCATTGATGATTTCTCTGGTTTGCCACTTTTCTTCTCTTCTTTCTCCACTGGTTCTTTTTCTTTTCTTCTTGCTAAGTCATGACGACCTTTGGGTCTTCGCCGGCACTGCCCTAAGACAGCGTCACGAACCCCTTCCAGTGCAATAGCCAATCGGTGGCGATTTTAGGGTTTTGAGTTTTCGCTAGATTAGAGCGTCCTCTTCTCTCAGCGAATTCTTTTATTTATAGCACTGGTGGGGCCTGGGAGCTTATCTCGGATTTAGGGATCAAGTTAGTTTCAACCGATCACAGAAACTAACTCTCTCTTATCCTTTTAAATTAGGATTTGTGGGCTCTCATCCGAAAAATCAACCAACAGCCACACCAGCTTGCACACATAGTGCCATCAGTACGCAACCAAATCAGTTGCAGTTGGGGATTTGGGGATGAACCTATTGGTGATTTTGGCAGAGGGAGAAGGAAATGGAGAACATGTGATGAGACAGGGAGACGACGAGCCACGCTAGGGTAGTGAGAGAGAGACAAGGAGTACCGGTCACTGGGGAACATCGGGCTAGCAGCAGGTGGCGGTGCGGCGTTGTGCTCTTTTATTTTCATCACTAATTAGTCTTGTGGAGACGAAGACAAAGAAGATAAGCGCTGACGGCGGGGCAGCAAGGACGGCGTGCAGCTACCGCTGACTTCCGCCCCACCACGCTTGTCGCATTGCTGCGGCCGGCCTCCGCCGCTGCCAACCACGCGTTGTAGCCTATAGGTGGCCTCCATGCCGTGGGGGTCGAGGTGCACCGCTGCTGTGGGAGCCCTCCCCATCTCTCTCTCTTTCTCGAGCTCAGCTCGCCGGACCCCTGTCGTCGCTGTTCGCTTTCACCCGCCAAACGTGTCCTCTGCTGCTGCTACAAACCACTCCCCCTCCTCCAACGGAGGCGAAACATCGATGTGCGTCAAGATTGAGAAGGAGAGGTGGGGCTGCAAGTAGGCGCCAGTGTTTTTTACTTGTACTCTTATTACTTGTATGTGGGACCCACTTTTATTTTTATTTTCTTTGATGACTGAGCTACCACGTCATTAGACTTTACCAAGTCAATTTAACACATCAGCAAAAACCGCTTTTCAAACCACCTAAGGAGTCGATTTACACCGGTTTTTAAAGTTGAGGAATATGTTATACCTGGTTTTACGGTTGAGGGATATGATTCGATCAAGGGCAAGAGATGAGACAGGTAAAATAAGGCAAAATAGACTTATTCCTTTTCCCTCCTCCTAAACCCAAACCAAACCAGCCCGCTTTGATTTTCAGTCCAACCCACCCCAACTCATTCTACTGAAATGGATTCAACCCATTCCACCGAAATGGATTCAACCCATTGATCATGTCTGTGCTACTAGCGGCGGGGGGCTAGTTGAACTCAATTCACTACAGGAGGAATTGAAAACAGTATTTAGCTAGTCACCAAGCTACAACACCAAACTCTCTCTAAAAAAAGCTACATTACCAAACAAATTCTAAAACATCATAGCCTTATAATACTAAGAAAATTAGCTAAAAACAAGAAAATAAAACCACAAAATTTTGGATAAAAAGAAAGAATTCAGATAATAACAAAAATATCATTAAAAAATAGGGAAAATAAGAAACCACTAAAAAAAATACTAGCAAATAAGTGTAGCTTGCAAAATATTTACATTCAACATTGAAATAAATCCCAAAAGGCTTACGATCCAATATAAATACAATTAAGTCAACTGCTCACTACATCTCTAAAAGACAATCAATCCAAACTAATTACAGCAGTTGAATAATTCAATGCGTCATTTAGTTCAACACTCTCTTCAACTTCTTTAACAACCTGCAATCAAAGATAAAATGAATGACAATAATGTCTGTGTTGTACTTGTATCTTCAAGCTCATTGATACATGATCCAAGTCGTGTAGCTCATTGATACAAGAAATAATTTAATAGTGGGCTAACATTTGATTTAATCTATCAGTTAATGGTATCAAGGAAAATGTCAAGTAGTACTAGCTATGCATGGCAGGCCAGACAGTCGTAGTTTCAACAGAGCTGCCTCTTTATGTTTATCTCTCTTTTAATTCTGCAGATGCTGCTGCTCTCATTTACTTCTTGCATATCTTTTGCCAAGAAATAGACCAGCATAGCACGAAGAGATGTATCATTAGCTGACTAGTATGAATCAGTTTAACACATATGTGCAACTACAAGATACTTGGACAGAGGAAGCTAGCTAATGAAAATAGAGAACATTAAGCATTAGCTCCGCAAACATGCTGACAGAAATGTGAATATAGCTTAACCAAAAATTAAGACGTTCATCTCTTTTTCAGCCGATCTAATGATCCTGACATCCTGTACTTCTGCAAATATACAGTCTTTCGTCGATCAATTAATTATAATGACCGCCGGAGCTCGATCCGTCGGTGTCGCGGCCTCCGTCTCCATGCTTCTCACAGGTCCACTCGGCCGCTCCTGGGTGACGCTCTCGACAGGCTAAGAGGGCGGCCGGCGGCGGGAACGATGGCTCTTGAGCACCAGCGGTGGCGGCGGAGCGAGCGGGAGGACGAGAGGAGGGAGCGGCGGTGGAGTCGTATGCGGCCTCTGCCCTAGCGATTGGAATGGATCGTTGCTTCACCAGATTTGTGGGCAAGTCCATGGGTTCAGTCCATGGATTGACCCTCGTTGCCAGCCCGCATCCAGTACATCCCAACCCGAAATTTCTACGAACCCAAACCGCTCCAATCCAAAACAGAATTTTAGCCCACTTCAAACCAACCAACACGATCCACTTCAACAACCAATCCGCTTAACCCAAACAAATAAGTCCACTTTGAGTCTTTTAGACTTAAGTGACCGAATCTGATTTGTATCCCTCAACCGTAAAACCTCATGTTTGACTAGCCAATTAGATAACCAACCCTGCTGTATTATCTTGATCTCTCCTCCTTTGTATAAATATTTCGCAGTTTGAATGCAAGTTTGAAATATTGCCCTGCTCTTTCTTTTCGGCACAAAGAGCTCCTAATTCACTAATTTGTAGGAAGATATTGGACTTTTGGATTTGAAAAATGTTTCAGAAGATATGTCTAAAGTAGATGGTGATTGATAGAGCAATTTTTGCTCGTAAGTTCCAGTATTAGTACTGCGCCGAACATAAAGCTTGTGGCTGGTAGTAAAACATCGATTTTTCTTTTGAGATAGAGTTCGATCCTCAACTATTTCTCGCGATATCTTCTTACAAAGTTTTGTTAGGGCATCTATAACAGCCTCTGGTTTAGGTGGGCAACCCGGCAAGTAGACATCCACTGGAATTAACTTATCAACTCCTCGAACAGTACTTTAGGAATCCGTACCGAACATTCCACCGGTAATAGTACAAGCTCCCATAGCAAGATATGACGACTTTCTCAACTATTAAAACCGTTTAAAACGACTCCCTTACCTATTTTAAAAGCAGTTTTCGCTAACATGGCGTCTACGTGACATCCCAACCATCAAATAAATTTTAAGAAAATAAAGTAGGGCCCACTTGTTATCCCTCTCTCTTTGCTAACCTCTCTCACTCTCACTCTCCCTCTCTCTCCCCCTTTCTTCTTCTCGTCCTGACAGCAGCAGGTGTCAGGACGATGGTGGGGCTCTCCTCTCTCTCCCACCCCGGCCTGCTCGTGCTCCTCCCCCTCTCCTGGCCTTGTCGCCGGTGGCCTCCCCAGATCATTCCTCTCCGCCTCACTCTGGACAAGGACGTCAACAGCATGGGAGCCTAACGACGCGGGGAGGCTGAGATCCTGGTGGCAGAGGGCAGTGTGGATCTGCTCCGTCCTCGTTTTCATCGCCATGTCCTCCTCCACACATGGGACCAGGGGCCATCCCTAGCCAAGAGCTGTCGCGAATCTGACTCGGATGTGAGCTAGCTCAGCCGCCACTGCCTTGCTCTCCTTCGGCGAAGAGGTGCTCGAGCTCGAGTTGCACGACCGCTGGTTCCCCCTCATCGGCAAACGCCCTCGCCCCACGCGCAGCGGCGAGGATGCCGCATCCAGTGGCAGATTCCAACGAGAAGAGCCTCTTTGGCTGGCTGACGACGGAGGAAATCTGCACACACTGTCGCCGCAGTCGACCACCAAGAGCAAGGCTTCGAAGACTGCGAGGCCGCGTCCGCCCCTTTCATGTCGATTGCTCTCTGTGGCTCCCGTGCTTCCTCTATGGGGAGTCCCTCGATGGCGCCATATGCTGCTGAACCTGCGGAACGGTGACGAGGATGTCGGCGTGCAGAGGAGCCATCGTTAGCAGCGGCAGATGAGCTCTAGCGTCGAGACCCCCGCGCTCCTCGCCAAGCTCCCCTCTGGCTTGGTGCCACCGTGCGCTTGACGAGATCGGCGGCAACGGGCCGGGTTGCACCGGGTAGGGAGAGAAAAAGAGAGATAGATGGAGGAGGTTATGTCACTAACAGTTAGGTCTCACTGCATTATTTAGTTTTTCTCTGAATGCAATGCCACGTCAGCACAAGTTGACCAAGTCAAAGCGTCACGTCAGCAAAACCATCATCCAAAACCATCAAGAGAGTCAAATTGCACCGGTTTTAATAGTTGTGGGTCAAGATATCCGATATTACTGTTCAGGAATATGAATCAGATTTGGCCACTAAGAGAGTCAAAGAGAACTTATACCTAACCCAAATAAACTCGCCCCACAAGCAGGCTTCGAGCAGTACTTATCCCATTTAATTTAGTTGTTGTGCTAGCAAAATGCGGCGAGTTAATTTTTCTCTTTTTTTTTTCTTTCTTTTTCTGTTGGTACGCATAGGATGAAAATTTTGATTATTTATCATCTAATTTGCATGCCTTGATCTATTTACAACCTAATCCACACGTCTTCTATAATACGTAACTAGGACTGTGAATTGTTCTATTTGATACCACTCTCTTCACTTTTCCTGTATTTGTGGTTTTCTCATTCCATTTTAATTAATTTCACAGGTCTATGGACTATTTTGCCCCTGGTCCCATTTGTCAGATCCAAACAGAGGAGACTTCTTCTCTCCCTGTTTGGATCGATCGATCCATCCATCCATTCATTGCGAGTGAGTGGCACCGCCCTGACGTTGACTGACACTGCCATCGTGCGCCCCCACCCCCTCCGTCGTGTGCCCCTCTTCTCCCCACCCAGCTGGACGTTGCCTACCTTGCCATCGAGCGCCGCCCCTGTCGCCGGGCACCACTGAGCACCGCCCCCGCCACCGAACGCCACCGTCCCCGTCCCCGCCGCTGTGCGCCGCTCAAGGAGACGAGCTCCACCGCACCAGCCCACCACCGAGCGCTGTTGGAACTTGATTTCGGCAATAAGAAAAGGGGGCAGCGCACAAGACGTAAGTGGATGGGTTTTGAGACAAATGTGTAGACATGTTCAGGCCTTCTAGAAAGAAGTAATATCCTACTCCTGTTTCGAGGATTGTATCCACTGAGTTTTTGTATTGATCTGACGATCGAGTTGTGTATGTTGAAGAAGTTATGTCCCTCAAGGGGCGTCCTATCCTCCTTATATAGTTTTAGAGGATATGATTACAAGATGAAGACTTAACCATGTACAGTATAAGTCTCCTAAACCGTATCCATAATAATACCAGTTCAGGACTATAAGCCATTTCTTAACACAGAAGGAAACGTAATACTTAAATCCTAAACTGTTACATAATCATTGTGTACAACCTATCCCCTATAACCAGTCTGATAGACCAGCCGTGTGGGTATATGGTATCCATAATCTCCACAGTAGCCCCTGAGACCTTCGCAGTCGACAAGATAACTTCATCTCAAACAAAATTATTCCATAGCCGAGTGCTTTAATCATCTCTGCCATAGTCTCCCGAGTGCTATCAATCCACCATAAAGACTGTGAAGGCTGCAAAAATTGCAATAAAAAAATATACCTAGGTGTATCGACTAGATGCATCTAATTAGGTGTAGCCCCCGACTATTTGTTTAGTTGAACAAACTAAACATATATAGTTAAGAACTTAATAATTTAACCATCCGATTGGTTTTATATAAATAACATGTTTAGTTGATCCGCTTGCTTGATTTGCAAGGGAGCAGTTCCGCCTGTGAGGCTGAAATCAATCGAACAAGACCAGAGAATGTATCTGTTTTGCCAGTAGTAGGGAGTGGTGGTGTTGGTAAGACTGCTCTGGTCCATCATATTTTCAGTGAGAAGAGAGTCCAGGATCATTTTGACCAGCTTTTACTTGGATAAAGAGAAATTTGAGTGGACATGGCCTCACTTTTTTTTTTGCTTATGTATGATTATGTGAATCGCTTATTATCAACTTAAAAAAATAAAAAATATTTTATGGGTAAAACTTTTATATACATATCTTTAGCGATTCAAAATACCAATAAGAAACTACGATGAAAAACCACAAAATCAACTCGAAAAGTTAAGTTTTCAAATCCAAATTTTGATTTATAAACATAAACATTAAAGCATAAGCAAAACAATGAGGCTAGTTGTTAGCGAGGAAGAAAGAGGGATGAAAATTGCTTTAGTAATATAGAAAAAAAAATCCATATTACTCCACCTCTATATTTTTCACATTTTACCCCAAAGCTGCAAAATGGCTTGCTCTACTCCATAATAACATATCTCTTTTTTTTTCTCTTTTTAAGATATACTTTAAGCTATAATTTTAAAGCCAAGATGACATTCTTTCAAAAAAAATGAACTTTAAAATCTCGATGTTTAAATCAACGTTAAGTGCTTTGAGCCACTAGTTATAATATATATTGTTAGTGTTCTAAATATGAGTTACCCAATATTTTTTACCAAACTCGGTGAAGCTCACCACATACCAAGTCCTATACGGAATGATCTTAGTCCTGAGTAGATAAGAAATGGGTCCAAGATAAGAAAAGAGAAATAGAGTTCTACTCGAACACTACATGATCTACTCGGATCGTATTCATACTTACATCTCTAGTTTTACTTGGATAAAGAGAAATTTGAGAGTATAAATATAAGATCTTGTAGGAGAAGAGAGGACGAGCCCAGACGATACAAATACAACGCCAATACATAGCCACAAAAGCTAACAAGACAATACAAGTCATCTCCAATCTCGTCGAGTTTCTGTTCTAGAAAGCCATCGACCACCTACTTGAGCTCTACGCCCCTATACTGATAGAGACTAGATGATATTCTCCTTAATATTGTACTTATGTGAGATTGATATATGAAGGTAACACCAGTTTCGGCCAACAAGAGTAGGGCTATTACCCGTAATTAAGGGGTCAATATATATATATAAATCCATGTCTTCCGTCTCTTTTTTCACAATCTCACGTAGACCGCAGTATCAACGATTCTGTCAGTGTCAAGAATAAAGCATAACTCCTATATATGGGTTCTTGGTATACGAAAATATCATATACCTAATAATATACGAGAAGATATCCTTTTATTAAGGAGATACGACGGATAAAGAAAAAAATTATCTTCCTGAAATAGAAGGTGTTTCGGATAGGATAAGGAAGGTGAAACGGAGTCCTACTCGGATACTGCAATAATTACTCGGATCATATCCATACTTGTCTTTCTAGTTCTACTTGAACAAGGGGATATTTAAAGATATAAATACAAGACCCCTAGGAGGAGAGGTGACAGACCGACACATCAACACACGCCAAGTCAGAATACAAGCCAATACCGATCTAGAAAAACCCAATCTAAAACAACAAAGACCGACAGGAGGGATCTAGAGTTACCTCTAATCTCGTCGAGTTCATATTTGAAGAAGAAGACTACACTAGTAGTCGTCTACGTATAAGAGCTCCATACAGCCAAGCTGACGTCGATTAGATTAGATCATCCCAAATATTGTACTCGTGTGATATTGATATAGAAAGGCAGCATCGGCTTCGGCCAACAGGAGTAGAGCTATTACTTGCTAGTTAAGGGGCTCGAACCTATATAAAAATTCCTGTCTCTCGTCTCTTTTACCTCAATTGTAACGCCCTGAGAAAATTCCTAAATAAAAATACACCGATCAAAAATCATTTCTGATTTATTTTTAAATTTTTGCATCATGCCGATAATTTCTTTATTTGTTTTATGCCAGTGCCAAACTTTTATTGAAAATCTTCAATTTTTCTACTCCTCTGATCTTGTGGTTTTTGTCCCAAGATTTTCACTCTAACCAAAATTAGTTTTACTCCAAAAAGTCCGCGTAAGCTCCCTTTACTGTGGCCTTCTTGTTGCTGGGCTTTTTCTGGAAAAAGTCCATGTTGCCTCCCCAAGCCCTTTCATTCCTATTGGGTTTGAAAAGATAAAGTCTAATTTTCCCCCATACTATTTTCGGCGACGATGTCGTCGCTCGCCGCGCCGCTACGACGAGGCCGCTGCGACATCACCGGCTGCCGTCTTCCGCTCCCGTCTCATCGGCGAGCTTGCCGTCCATTCCACGTGCATCCTGCCCAACCTCGCACCGCCGCGAGCCATGCAGCAAGCTAGTTGTGCATGCGGATGCATGCAAGCAAGCCAGCCACGAGCAGGCACCATGCAACTAGCTAGCTATGCGTATGCCTGCATGCAAGCAGCTAGTCGAGCCCAAGCTAGCATGCATGCACCATTCTCTTAACTCCAACAGCCTATGCATGTACACCGGGCGACGCTCCTATTGAACGACGGTGGTCCCCGCCGGGTTACCGTCACCGTCTTCTGTTTCGGTAGGTGGCGACGGCAGGTAGCACAGGAGCCAGCCTTTATTTCCCGAACGACGATAATCGATGCAACATGCATGCCAACCTGCGCGGCCGCTGCAACCACCCCGTCCCTGTCTTCATGGCAATTCAAGACGAGCCCGT
Source organism: Oryza officinalis (assembly GCA_008326285.1). Lineage (NCBI taxonomy): Eukaryota > Viridiplantae > Streptophyta > Magnoliopsida > Poales > Poaceae > Oryza > Oryza officinalis. The sequence goes on from BDMV01000009.1 coordinate 19,869,539, forward strand.
GCGGTGAAACCTATATAAGAGCAACCATAGTCGAATACGCAACCCGTCCCTTTCCATCCTCTCTTCTCCTCCTCCTTGCTTTGTTTCCCTTCAGCCACACCCTCCCGCGCACACGCCGCCATCTCTCTGCTTGCTCCGCCGCGGTCGGCTCCGGTTGGGCCTCAGTTGAGTAAGAGGACGGATAGGCCGCCGCGCCGTCATTTGAACCCGAGAACGACTGACTTATCGAACGGCTAACCCCTAACATCTAACCCGCTGACTTCTAACTCACTAACCCGCTGACCTCTAACTCACTAACCCCTGACACCTAACTTACACTAATCCGCTAACATTTATTCTTTAACACTGTGTGTTCGTTTGTTGCCACCGATCGAACACGTGGTGTGCGAGGACGATCCGCTGGTCGACCGCCCCCAGGCTGTACATCGACGACCGTAGTTTCGTGCGAGGACCGCCGCTCGGTGTGTCGCTACCCGGCTGCCGCAAGGTGAGCTCCTCTCCTGCTCTTCCTCTTGCTTTTGTTTCCTTACCACCGTTGTTGCCGCGGCACGGTGACGTCGTGAAGCGCAACGCCATGCCCATCTCTTGCGCGGCCGCCCTCCGCAGCGATCGTCGCTTCACAGCCGGCCATGCATGCGCCATTCAGCTAGCTGGCTGTATGTGTGCATGCATGCATGCAAGCAGCCCACATGCATGCAACTAGCTAGTCGTGTGTATGCATATGCATGCAGCTAGCTAGCCGTGTGTATGCATATGCATGCATGCAAGCAGCCCCCATGCATGCAGCTAGCTAGCCGTGTGTATGCATATGCATGCATGCAAGCAGCTCACATGCATGCAGCTAGCTAGCCGTGTGTATGCATATGCATCCGTCGTTCGGCCGAGCCCCCGGCCGACGTCGTCCTGGCAGTACCGCGTCGCGCCCGACCAATGCCGTGGCCCAGTTCAGGTCGAGTTGCCTCAGCCGACCTCCTCGCTGCCGCGGGCGTCGGCCAAGTCACCGCGCCGACCGGAGCCTCCGCGCCCGCGCGTCGGCCTGCGCCCGGCCACCTCCTGGACACGGGCCTCAGCCACGCCATGCCGACGCGCCGCCGCCACATCGTGTCAGGCCCACTAGTGGGCCCCACATTTTATTCTCTCCCCGCGGGCCCCATTGACCGAAGACTTGGAAAAAGTTTATATCGCCTTCCTCTTCTTTGTCGGCCCGAAGCCCATAAAGTCTTCCAAAAAGTCTACATTGCCTTCCTCTCGTGGTCGGCCTAAGCCCACGAAATTCTCTATAAAGTCTATAAAACCTCCTCTACTTCATTGGGCCAACCGGCCTTGCAATCTATCCAAAAGTCTACATATATCCCTCTTGTCCCTTGGGCCAAAACCATAAAGTCCTCCACATAAGTCCACAAAACATCCCCTTGTTTTCCTCGGGCCGAGCCCAAGAATGGACCTAAAAAGTCTACATTGCATCCTCCGAGCCAAAGCCCACCAACAACCTCCCTCCTCACCAAAGTCTAATGCATATCCCTCCACTCACCCAGGCCCCTATCCAAAAGTCTATATCAGGTCCCTACCCGATCTCCTTCATCTCTGGGCTAAAGCCCAAGCCTTCACAAAAGGAAGTCCAACATTCGTCCCTCTCAACATCACAGCCAAGGAATATTCTTGGGAATATTTCTTTCCAATTTAATAAAATCATTTCCGTATTTCAGAAAATTCATTAATCCTCCAAACCCGTGTCTCCCTCGTTTTAAGTCGGAGTTGAATGAAACTTTCGTCAAAATCTTTCAAAAATCAAGATCTACGCAATGGCACTGGTTTGGTTATTTTTCTTTTTCTGGAATTTTTGGCTCTTTTTGTGTTAGCGAGTAGTTCGTGACGTTATTATTCAACCGGACAGGGTACATCTGCGAGGAGGAAACTGAGCCAATTAATAACGAACCCCCAATTGAGCAAGGCAAGTCACTACGCCCCCTTCCTCGAACATGTTGATCCTATTTTTATAAATGTGTTGATTACAAATAAAATTGCATGCTAATTATAAAATGCGTACCTACATTTGCTTAAGCCTTACCTTTGATATTGTTTATCCTTATGTATTTACACACCTTTGTTACCTGAGTATATTACTTTACGCGTGATTATTTACTCACTGCTTAGCCCTGCTTATATAGACGTTATACACTTCATATGTGTGATATGTGGATGTGGTTATACTGATCACTCGATGGGAGTGATTGATAGAGATCGGGTGAAGACATAAGCGCCACCCACAGCATGAAAACCTTTGTGAAAACCTAAAAACTTAATTACACAAAAGTGATTTCGACTGGGGCGGCACGGATAGAATATGAGTGGTTCTGGGAACGGTAAGCCGCCGACCCTGGTCAGTTAAGGACCGAGTCAAGAAGCTAAGCAGGAAACGAACCGAGTACGACCACACTTCTTGAGTGGGGTTAGACCCGGTGGACTAGGTTATTCTCGTGGGGTGGCACCCCAGACATGGTAGGTTCTGGATATCGGTATGGAAATGTGGAAGTGTGTGGTTTAATGACGTCGAGCTTTATATATGTATAATGTAACCTTCAATCTCGGGAGCGCCAGGACTCCCCTCACAACCGGCTCGAGGTAGGAATGTGGCGTCAGGGGTGCAATGGGGATTCATAGTCCTTGGAGCGGGTGCCGCCATGCAAGGATAACTAAAAAACCGGGCCGTGACAAGTCTCATGTGTTGGGTGCGTCACGGAGTGTGGGATTAAAAGCGTACATCCGCTGCAGTGTGAGTAAACTAAACTATTCGAATAGCCGTGCTCGCGGTTAATGAGCGCCGGGACTTGCATTACTCTTGACTAGCCTCGTCAATTTGTAATATTGCTTAACATATGATGGGTATGGAAGGTGTGACCTTGCCTGATGTGCAAAAAGGTCGTAGTGGTTAAAACTGTGAAAATTGGATGCGAGGATAAACCAGACCAAGCGAGGCTTGGGGAAGGTGAATGAACCCTCGCAGGTTAATGACAACTTCAACTTAACGTGGTTTTCAGTTAAAACTGTTATGGCATAGGTTTGTGAAATAATTTGTGAAAACTAGCTTTATGCAAATAAACCAAGCCATCCTTGAACCCCTATGAACATTATATGCATTCTGTAATGGTGGCTTGCTGAGTACGGTTGGTACTCACTCTTGCTTATTTAAATTTTTTTTAGAAAAAGGTGTTGGTGTCGATCGGTGCATGTGCTATGCTGGCAAGGAGTTACCAAGGACGGTGGAATAGGGACCTAGGTTCACCAGTCGATGCGTGTGGGATAAAATGGACCGCCGCTGTTTCGCTTCCGCTACCTCATTTATTTGTGTTGGTATTTTGTGTTGTTGTCGACCATGCTTGGTCTATTCGGATCACATTTGGGCTACCCTTGTATTATTAATAGATTGTAAGACATGTATGACGATGTCAACTTGTGATATACAACTGTGCCATGTGTGTACCATCTACTGATCCAAGGAATGATATTGTAATACACATGGGGTTTCCGGTATAAAAACCGGGGGCTCACATCAATCTTGCGTATACCCTGATTTCAACGAACCCATACTCTACAAATAACGTCTGCGAATATAACCCGTCAACAGCTTCCTATACTTTACAAATACCGTAGTCGGGTATAGCCCGTCAACACATATGTTATCGTCCTATAAAATTTCACTACATAATACAACTTATATAGGGAGAAAAAGGAAAGATAAATATTGCTAGGGATTAAGTGAATCGTTTTTAATAGTTTAGTGTGTAAAATAAGAAAAGTGTACTTTAGCTATACTTCAAAAAATATTATTTTGTGAAAAAAATCTATTGTGCTGTATTTTTTATTGTATTGTATTTTGATATATTACATTGATCCTCTCATGAGATATATATAGAAAACATAAAAGATAGAGTTTTAAAGTATAAAACAAGTTAGGTTTGTCTCTCGAATTTTATATCTATACCCTATATTATCTCTATACTTCTAACATATTTTAGAGCATCTCAGCAGATACTTCATCTCATACTCCATCCTAAAAACAGTGTATCTGAGAAGAAATTGATGCTCCAGCATATCTTCCATCTAGCTATCCAAAAATAATGTGTGCTTCAGAGAGAGAAATGCCAAATTTGACGTTCCTCTGTCCTCACGCCATGTCTCAACCACCGCATCCATCATGATCTCCCACCCCCTACGGAATGAGCAGGCAACACCGTGGTACACTGGCTGGTGGAGCCATAGAGTAGTGAAGGTGGGGAGGAATAGGCGTACCAGATCTAGAGGTTTCGCCGTCGCTCGAGCTCCCGCCATTAGCCACCTACGCCCACGTCCAGCTTCTCCTCCCACTCTCGTCGTCGCCCAATGCGTCGCTTGAGCTCTTGTCTTCGGCCACCCGTGCCAGCGCCCCTAAGCCGCTTCTCCCTCCGCCGACCGTCGGCCCTCCTCATCCTCCCCGTCCTCTCGGGCTCTCGGCAGTGGACATAGAAGAGAGAGAGAAAAGTGAGAAATTAATATAAATTTATGGTAGTTGAAAGATATTAGTAAATATAGGATGATGTGATATAGAGGATGTAATATGGATGATCTGTTGATGTGAAAAAAATATGGAGTGGGAATCTTTTTTTAACGACCATCCAATTGAGAATATGAAGGATGAAATTTGGATTAGCTGCTGGAAATGCTCTTAGCATGCCTGATCCATTGATCCATGGATTTGTTCTCGACTGCCACTTCCCTCGTCTCCGATGGCAACGAGTGGTTTGAGTTCCTCAGCAAGACCTCCGTCGTTGGTGAGCTGCTGTCCCGATGGAGGCAGCGGCGGCAGGGGGAGGTGGAGCAGAGGGAGCACAAGTGGAGAGAAGAGGATGCCAAGATGAAGCAGCTCCCTCCGCTATTCCATGCTCTCAGTTACTCAATACCCTCAGTTAATCAATAGTCAATACCATCCCAAGTACTATCAAAATCTCTTGTAACAAATATGATTGTGTATCTCATGATACAGATGCATCGATGTTTCCGTTGACACTTAAATTTAGCACTAGTTTAAATTTATAACAAATTTAAGTCAAATTTTAAAAATACCGGGGCTTTCCCGTGAAAACCTGTCTGACTATCGTTGTATGACCGTCTAACTGGACAATGAACTGCGGTCAGACCATATGTGTCTAGGCGGTTAGACCTTTAGCACAAAGTCCGGATTGAATTTAGGCATTTCTTATGTTTTCTCGAGTCTTAATTGATTTCTAAGCCTAATAGAATATGAGAAAGATCCTAAGAGGCAAGTCCACCCCTCCTATATATTATAGAGGACCAAAACCGATTGAAACAACAACCAATCAATCGTCAAAATCAATCTATTACTCTAACCCTTTATATTCTACATCTCTTCTTTCTTGCTATTTATCTCAAATTCTATTCTCCTCCAATCCCCCAATTGCTCGTCGTCTCTTATCTCTACGATGTTAAAGAATGCCCTAGCTGACCTGTCGAGTCTAGAAAAAACCAGTGTGCGTTTACCCTCCAGGATGTTCGTTCAGCGACATCTACCCACTCCCTACAGCGGCATATCCCGAATGCTGCTGCAAGTTGCACATAACGTGCTCATGTGCTCATGTGACGGCATGATTCGACGTCAACAATTTCGTCTGTTGTCTTCAAGAGAACAGTCAGCATATGTCATGAGGGAGAGTGTCCAAAGTCAGGTAGACTTAGAAACACAAAACAATTGATATGCAGCTTTTTTTTTGGGCGAGAATGGATATGAGAATATGTTCCAACAGAAATAATTTTTTTGGGAAATCATCAAAACTACATGAAGAAATTCATCAAATATTTACAAAAATTCAAAACTAGACCCATCTAAGTTGAGAAAATGAATTACATGCCGCCATAGGGATAGTGGTGAATGAAATTATCACTACTCAAGCCTGCTCTTCATCTGAGGAACATGAAACATATTCCCCTAAAGAGTATTTTCTTGTCATCATGATTCTGTAATTAATACTCAAAAGTCAACTTACACCATTTACATCGATACGAAGTTAGGACTGGATATTTGGAGATAACTGTGACATCACCTACGTCACTCCAAGATCAAGAAGAGTCATGCGGTCATGCCATTGAACTTGGCAGGATGTCAACCATCATTTCGCTGCCTGTCACATTATCAGAAGCTGAAACCTCTGGTCTCCTACCAAACACAAAATGTTCATACAGAACAATAACTCGTGCATGTAGTTCTTCAATCTCATGGAGACATCTTGGAAGTTTAAAGTGCATAAGTGCCAGGTTCTTTGATAATTCTACCCCTCAACTTAAATCTCTGCAAATTACCCAGCCGATGGAAGTCTTCAGGAATGTGTTGGACACCGCATTTCTGAGCATCTACAATTTGTAAATTCCGGAGTTGCCAAAAAGGTTGAGGAAGCTCATCGAAAGTACATTCGCTGATATTGAGGTAGCGGAGAAGCTTCAAGTTTCCAATGGTCTCAGGTATAGAATTCAACTTACAGGACAGGAAACCCAGCATTCGTATTTAGGTAAGCTCTTCAAACCAGTATTTTGCTGCAGCAGTAACTGTGTTAGAGTCAACACCATGGCACACAATGGAGCGCAGCCCTTTGTACTCGCATACCATTCTTAGGTTATTTTCATTGAGACTAATACTGCCAATTATTGACAGATGGCGAACGCCTTGAGGGATTTTGTTCAGATCACTTTCTCCTTTTACAATGAAGCACTCATGCTCAGAAACCAGTTGTGCCATATCATGTATCAGCTCATGCATGACATACTTGCAATCTGTCGGGCCACTTGTGTCCTTCTGAAGAAGGGATCGATGCAGTAGCTCCTCGAAATATTGACATCCATCCATTTCTAGCTTGCCGCCCTTGCAGGACTCGACTAACCCAGCTGCTATCCAACTGCTCACCAGAGTATCTTTGTCAAATCGATGACATTTAGGATACATGGAGCAAAACAAAAAACAGTTTCTCAGATGGGAAGGTAGATACAGATAGCTCAAGCGAAGGACTGGCAAAATGTCATATTTCTCTTGTTTCAGCTCCCACAACTCCTTTCCTGCAATCGAATTCCAGTGGTCACTATCCAGCATAGGCTTCAGTAAACGTCCAAGAGTTTCAGCAGCTAAAGGACACCTCTTCAGCTGTGGAATTATCCTTTTCCCAATGGGATTCAATTCTGGATGAACTCTGCAATGATCTGTGCCAAATGCACATGCCTCAAAAAACTCATCAAAAATGGTAGGCGGCAGACCTTCCAGTCGGAAGTGCCTGTTTTCATTGACTAGATCCGCAACCCTTTGAGACCGTGTTGTCAACAGAATCGCACTTCCTTGTTGGGCAGACTTCAATGGCTCAAGGAAATTCTGCCACCTGTTGTCTTGATTTGCATATACATCGTCCCACACATCATCAAGAACAAGCAAGAACCTGAACTTGACAATACTTTCAGTGAGACTCTGCTGGAGGTTACACAGATTATCGGACTGCATCCAATTCGCAAGAGCAAACTCTATGAACTCCTTAGTTAATCTCTTGACATTGAAATCATCAGAGACGGATATCCAGATCCTGAGATCAAAATACCCCTTGACCCTCTCATCATTGTAAACTTGCCGAGCCAAGGTAGTCTTCCCAACACCACCAATGCCAGATATTGCTAAGACAGTTACATTGTCAGATGCAATTTTCTGATTGCTGAATGATGCCATGGTGGATGCAGAAGGGACGCCGATGTTCCGCCTGTTCCTCTAGCTAGCTGAAACAGTTTCACCTTCGATTCGCCGCTTGTGTGGCCGTGCAGAGCAGATCTTCACCCCGAGCAACTCGAGCAGCTCATTCACTTCATTCTCCAGGCTGCGGACCTTGGATCTGTCATAGAAAGAGCTCATGGCCGGCCTTAGCAGCTTGCCAATCTGCTGCGGCTCGGAGCGATGAGCATGGCGGTCGATGACACCACCAAGCGTGTTCCTCAGGTAGTTGAGACCATCCAGGATCTCCCTCACCGTGTTGCCACTGACGACGCTCTGCAAGAAATCGTCCCCCGCCGCCGTGGCGTCCGGATCCAGACCCAGCTGGAGTTGCTGCTGCTGCTGCTGCTGCTGGTGGTGGTGGTGGTGGTTGAACTCCTCGAGGAGGTCGTAGGCGTCGTGTACCCGGCGCTTGAGCTCGGGGAGGAGCTTGGCCACCTCCTTGTCGCCCTTGACGAAGCTGAACCACTCGGCATGGTGGATCAGATCTGGCAGCTCGAACATGCAGCAGTGGAGCTGCTTCATCTTGGTGTCCTCCTCCTTCCACTGCATCTGCCTCCTCTCCGCCTCGTCCTCCCGCCGCCGCTCCCGCCGGCGCCTCCACCGGGATAGGAGCTCCGACGCGGCGGGGAAGGCCGTGCCGAGGAACTCGAACCACTCGTTGGCGCTGGAGACGAGGGACGTCGCCGACAGGAACAAATCCATAGCCGCCGGCCTCAGCATCGCCATGTCAACCAATCCAGTAAACTGATAGCTTGAACCCCCAAACCTAGCAGTATCAACAATTGGTTTCTTCCACCACCAAAGCTGCAAAGCAACTTGATTTTGCTCGAATTGCCCCCTGCTCTTTCCGCAAGATTATCAGTGGGATTAGCACCATTTTTGCGGATTGTTATATTGAGAACATCCGAAATTTTAATTCAACTCTTAAGGCGATAAATGGGACATAGACGCAATAATAAACACTAAATCAAGTTGAGTTGTAAAAAAAATCATGGAAATTAACTACCTCTTTCAGTCGGATGCATCAGCTCGCCTTGGTAGTTGGTAGTTCATTCCGCAGCGATAAATTAATGAGGTGGAGTTGACCGCTAGATCTAATGTACCAAGGAAGAAGAGAGGAACAAAACTATGGTCGGCTCCTTGAGAAATGTACTGAAAACTGAAAAGTAGCGCTGAAGATCAGCCATCGGATTGTATAGAGTACCCCGAATAACCTATGACAGTTAGTCCACTTACCATGCGGTTATCGGTTGGATGTCGTGTTCATTCCCCGATTTTAAAATTTTTAAATTAAGAAAAATAAGGTTGAAAAATTAGAGAGAGAAATAGATGTGAAAGTACAGATTTACGGTCTCATTGTTTCACTTATTCATATGTTTATTCGAATCATTATTAGCAAACAAAAAATTATTTGCAAATAAAACTTTTATATACGTGTCCTTAGCAACTCAAAAATAAATATTGTAAAATAAACTCCAATGAAAAACCAAAAAATAAAATTCAAATCAAGTTTTAAAATTCAAATTTTGGCTTATAAGCATAAGCATAAGCCAAACAATGAGATCTTTACCCTTTCAACACAATTAAGCCTCTCTCCTATGCTGAGACCCACCAAGAAATATTCTTTTTCTTTTTTTTTCTTTTTCTTTTCTCTCTCCTTCTTCCTGCCTTCTTCTTCCACGAAACGAGAGGAGGGAGAGAGAAGGGCATCGGGGCTATGGTGGCCGGGGGACGACAACATTAGCGACTGAATGTGTTTCTTTTTGCTTCGCATGTGAGGAAAGCGGCATCAAGCAGAGGGAGTTTGGGAGAAGACCGAAACAGGGAAGGGAAAACCTCATCTTCGGTCGGCAAGAAAGGTGATGGTGGTAGCTTGATAAGGTGACTAAAGGAAAAGGGAAACTAGAGGAATGGAGTCACCTTGATGAGGCAAAGCCGGTGGCACGAGGGTTTTCCGGCAAGGCTTCGGTGAGGGAGATCGACCGATAGCCGGCATGGCGGAGATGGAGTAGTCGCCATGTCCAAGGGCGATGGCCGCAATGTTGCGCCCCATGGAGGTGAAGGTACTGGCATGCCACGTCCGATGGAGATGAAGTCGCCACGTCCAGCAACAGCGCCGGCGGTTCTCAACGACCGCGAACCTAGAGGCATTGAGTTTGGCGGCGACTCTAGGAATATGTGTCCCGACGACAATTGTTTCTACTTTTTTGAAATTGTAAAAAAAAAGGGTATACATATCAAAGCATATCTATTACGTATCCGTGTCCGAGTACGTATCTAATACTGATACGCGAGGTTTGTGATGTATCCATGCTTCACAGGCAATGGGTTGAGCCATGTGAAAACTTAGTCTTTAATGGATGTTTCTCTCTCTATTTTCTTTGAAAATAATAAGATAATGTTACGAGTGTCTAGTAGCTAATTATCAGCTTTTTGTGGTGCCCTATAGCAGATACATGTCCTTACGATGTCGCATGTTTTTTTGGATGTCCTGTAACAAATTTAGCCAACTAAATTTCATATTAATTTTTATATTTTGAATTCAAAATTAATTTGAGTGGTTCTCTACAAATTTTTTTATCACTAATAAAAAACAAATGAAAAAGGCTATCTATAGTTCTCTTCCGTATCACATTTTAAAATTTTTGATTTTTCTTTAAAGAAAAAAGTGCCAAACATTAAATTTTGAATAGAAATATTTTGGGACTGAATTTTGAGCGATTTTTGTGGTAACCATCTCACCGTGAGTAAATTGACAATAAAACCCCCACTACTGGTAGGGGACGCCATCCAATACTTGTAAAAGCCACATTTTATTTAAATCTTTACAATTTATAAAATTAATTTGAAGGGTTTCTCTAAGGCACTTTCATCACCTAGGCCTATTATTTTATCACTTAGAGTAAGCGGCTGGAAAAAAGGCTATCCAAAATTTTTTTCCAACTCATGTTCAAACTGTTTTGTTTTGAAAAAAGGAGTAGTCTTATGGGATGTGTTTGATAAAAGCAAAACAACAAACATACCGAAAATAGGGAAACCTGTATTTTATTGATCACTATTCATTTTTACAAATACAATGACGGGCTTTTACAGGAGTTCACCTTTTACTTTCTGCGTTCTGAGATTGTGTGCACGCTGATTCCTAGGTGCCTAGCAATGAGGTGGTCACTTAATTACATCCGTTGGGACGAGCCTACGGAACACCTCCGATTAAGCTACGCTGGTAGTCGTCGTCTTCAAAATAACATTGCTCGCTGAAGGTTGAGGTTGGTGTAGATTTAATGGTGAACATAGTGAATGTGGAACAGGTGGCTTTGTTTCACCGAAACCCAGTCACAATACACTACCATCACATCGGTATGTGGAACGGGTGTCACGATGAAGTAGATGACTTTTGTTTCATCGGTGCCTAGTCATATATGCCGCCTTCAATAAAAATAAACTTTGTGATTATTTTGCCTCGTCAGTGTCCATGCCATGCATACTTGTGGGATGACCGACAAAGAGATGCTCGACTTCTCCGCAAAGTGCCGTGAGTAGGCCAGAGATACTAGTGAGAAATTAATTAATTCCTTCGTGAAGTCCACAAGGAAAACTTCCATGTGATATATTCTGCTGTACTAAGAGGGGCCAGAATGGTGAGGCAGCCAACAGTGTCACCCCAATTAGAAGACTTTATATTAGAAACTATAAATGTTAAAAGGGAAAAGGGATTATGTGTTTGTTTTGGTTACAGGATACCTCTCCAGTCTCCACCAATTTTGTTAGCCGAGCTACAGGCCTACAGCTCCTCCATTTTTCTTCTCTTATATCTAAAAGCTATTCGAATGAGTCAGGATACAAAATATTAGTAAATAAAGTAAAATTCACAAGTAATTTTCAGATAATTAAAATTCTGAGGAATATAAAGAAGTAAAATTCACAAGCAATTTTCAGATATAAGTGAAACCAGCATTTCCTAGTAATATAAAGAACTAAATTCACAAGCAATTTCAGATAAGTAAATTTCATATTACTATGCACAGATCGACGCAGCATGTTTAATGTAAAAGTCAGTCCTAAAATACATGATCTAAAATACCATATTACGATGTAACTCACAAAATCCACAGACCATATGAAAATCCATAAACCGCGTTGGCTGAAACAACCAAATCTACAGACCACGTTTCAATAAAACAATGTAGGCTCAAATTTGCAAGTAGTCCAAGAGCCGATGGAAAACAAAAACAAAGTGGGATTCCAACCAGGGGGTGGCGAAGAGGAAGGGTGGAGGCTGGCGAGGTGCCGCAGTGGTGAAGGGGAGGGCAGAGACTGGTGGGGTGCATGGACAATGGAAGGAGGCATGGGAGACGGCCGGCGAGGAGGAGTTGTTCCCTGCACGCCATGGCTGGGTGGGAAGGGGTTCTCGCTAAGGCGGACGTGACGCGCAGTCAACGGGAGGGATCGAGGGAAGTGGCTCATGGTTGGGGAGGAGATCACGCGTCGACGGAAGAGGAGGAAAGTGCGGGTGATGGGGGGAGGCCGAAGGAGATCGTGCGACGGGATAGAGGGCAGGGCGGCGTGGCGGAGCGAGCGCGGGGAGGGCAGTGCCGGCGCACGGAAGCAATGGTGCGAGCGGGCATGGGGAGGGAAATGTCGGCGCACGGCGTGGGGAGAAGCCACGGAGAGAGCGGTGGTTCGTGGGTTTTCCTTTTTTTTTCTCTCTCTCTATACCCCTGGACGACATGGGTTCCAGACGTGTTCGTGTGGACACGCCAAGGAGTGGGTCCAGGTGGATCTAGGATTGGACACGCGAGGAGTGGGTTCAGGTGGATCTAGGATTGCCTAATTGCTAGATGAATATGGTATATTTTATATTAGTATAGATAAGAACCATACTAGCTATGGCTGTGTCACCGGTTAAAATAACTACGATTTTATGCTACTTTGACTATAACATGGGGTTTCATGAAATTTGCTGTACAAAACTGCACATTTGCATGGACTGATAGAGATGTCTTCTAAATTACTCCCTCCGTTCTAAAATATAGTAACCTCGTACTGGATTAGACTTATCCTACATCTACAGAATAGTACTCACATGCCATTTTGGTTGTGGCGAACTAGAAAGCGAGGTGGCCTATCTTCTTGCAAGTGAAACACTTCAGAGGGTCGCGACATTGGGCAACACGATGGCCGGGGGCAAGGCAATGGTAGCATTTTCCCCGCAACTAGAGTTTATAGGCCTGGAATCTTGAAACCTATCTAACAAAGGTCCTTGAAACTCCGGCGGGATAAGGCTTGCTCCCGCATTGTTTGGCTTGGCTCCCTGAAGCGGAAGGTCTCGTTGTCGCCAACAAAACTTCGGCTTCACAACTTGCCAAAGTAATGAAAGATCTTGCTTTTCTTGAGGTTTAGAAGCCCATATGGGCACTACTAGGATTGATTTAAGGCGCTTGGACGACACGAAAGCAGGGTTTACAATTTTGAAATGAGATTTTTTTGCCGGGAGGGTCTGAAATTCACGAAATTACGAGTTTTGGGGAATTTTGGTACTTTTTTGGCCAAAATTATTTGAAAATTTGACAAATTTTGAATGAATTTGAATAAATTTTAAGAAAATTCACAAAAATTTGGAAAAAAACCGAAAACTTCAAGCAAGATATGTGCTTACCAGTGGGATGTGAAATTTCTGAAATTGCAATCCCTGCGCAAAAGGCGTTGCGGGCTCCAGCAACTTAAGAAAGGCCGCAACCGGATTGAAAGCTTTTATATCTCTGGCAATTAAGAAGGGGATTGAAAGCTTCACTTTCTCCAGCAACTTAAGGCTGCGTTCTGAACTACATAGTTGGCTGGGCAGAGATGGGCTGGAGGAGTGAGTACTGTAGCTAATTATTGGGATAGGCTGAATGTGCACTGCTGAAGTCCATGTTACCGCCGACGGCGTTATCGAACGAAATGCTCGAGGCCATCAACCATCATCTTCTTCTGTCGCCTGTCATCTTCTTTCGTCGACAGATGCCGCACTCAGCGATTTGTCCACCGGTTATTTCACTTTCCCCACCTAGCGTAGGAGTGCACGCAAGCGACCGCCGGTTGTTGAGGCGGAGGAGGGATATGTCGGCATGCCGTGCAGAGCTGCGTTCGCTGCCCGTTAACCTGAGCAACGTGCAGCCGGGCAAGCAGGCAGGTGACAGCAACGGCTCGTGAGCATCTCCTCGACAGCCGCATCAAGGAGTAAAGAGGCCCAAGCTCTGCATCAAGCAAGGCGTTTGAGTGGGAGAAAGGCTGCCTGTGCATCCGCTCCTATCACCGACAGCGATTCAGGCTGTGGTGGAGCAGCCTTGCCGCGTGATTTTATTCATCACAGCAACGGTCTCGAGTTGTATAGTTCTTAAGATCCATTCACGCGCTTCGCGATTTGAACGGGTGCCATTAGAGGCTGGAGGGCAACCCCACGTCTATTTTAGCGCCATCCCCGGAGCTCCCACGGCACCATGAGGTTTGAAGAGAAAATTTTGCTCCCCTGAGTTTGCCATCTGCGCCCTCCCTACACTGGCCTCACCTATCGCCGTTGGAAAGCGGTGAGAGGCGTTGCTAGATCTAGAGTCCAGTGAAGGTTCATGCCAGTCTTTGAGATTCGACGCGGCATCCAGAGCCACTGCACAGGACGATGTCGAGGTCGTTGCTCGTGCCCTCACCTCCGTAGCAGTGAAATCCCTTGAAGCTGTTCGGCAATTCGTCCGCCACCTCACTCCGGAAACCATCGCGCGCTCTCTAGATTGGGTTTGTTGCACTCGGACGAACTAACTAAGGTATTAACTATCATTCCACATGTTTTTCATCTTGGTTTTGTTTGCTTGACTTGGGTGCTTAGATGGCCAGTGGGCACTCACACTGGACGGAGGATGAACTTGGATATTCCTGGAGAGCTGCATGGAGGAAATCACAGCGCGCAACATCACCTCATCATGCCTAAAATCAAAGGGCTATGCTAACCTCCAACAAAAAATGTGGGAGAAGGCAGGCAAGCAGGTCAACAAACTGTAATTGAAGAACTTTTGGGAGCACTGCCACCGCCGATTCCAGACCTGGACATGGCTGGAGTCCATGGCAACTGGACTCGGTCATAACCCCTACACCGGCACCATTGACGCTTGCCCAGACTGGTGGGCCTCAATGAAAGGGGTAAGTTCATATGTTCATAGTGTATATATGTCCATTATAGCTGTCCATAGATGTATGACAACCATCAAACCATAGAACTTAGTGAAATGAATGTTAGACTATTTCATAACCTCTCAACTTAGGAAAAAATAGATTTTAGACCTTTCTGAAACCAGTTAGTAGTGCATATGTTACTCTTGGTTCATGCTATGTATGTTTTTAGTAGCTATACATATGGTTTTTGGGAAACCTGTTAGCATATGTCAATATTTCAAGCAGTACAGTATATTTCAGTTGATACTTATCGCAGTGGTAGTTCATATGTGAGTTTGCAAACCATAAATCTTAGTGAGCACCTACATTTGTTATTGTGTACATCTCAGTCCCATAAACTTTAGTTAGTACTAGGTTACAATATTACTATTATTGTCGAAGGACACATATATCCAAGTTTGTCTAGCACTGAACTTAGCATTTGCCTAAAGTTCTTACAGCAAATTACAGCACTATCCTATCTATTGTCATGTTAGTCACATATGAGTATTAATTTACATTATATTTTCACATAGAAAATTTAGTACTTTCTCATAGTACAGCAGTGCATATATGCCATTTAGTTCAAACAAAAAACAATCCACTACGATATCAGCCCATGTATTTGCAAAACACTGAACCTAAGTGCTTATTTTAAAATCTGATTGTGTACTGTGAACTTGGTACTACATTCATTATTTGACTTCAGAGTAATTAGTTTTTAAGCACTGCTGTCATATATGTGTACAACATTCAGAACACATACCTACTTATTTCGATAGGACTGAACTTCTAAATTTTTCTATTGAAGTTGGAAACACATCAATTTAATTGATGAGATGTTACACTTACTGCATTTATGTAAATTTCTATGTAAGTTGGAAATACACCTATTTAATTAATCTGGTGTTACAATTAATGCACTTCTGAATATTATGTTTGAAGTTGGAAGTACAAAAATGTAATTTATATGATATTACACTTATTGCACTTCAGACCATTTATGTTTGAAGTTGAAGTTGTATCTTGGTTTTGTTTTGCATGTTGGTTTTGAAAATCTTGAAATGCAGTACCTAATGGTAGACAGTGTAGGTACCAATTTGCATTTTCGAACTGTTTTATACAAGTGGATTTGTTTGCACAACTGTCGACATATGTATATATTTTTACAAATGATCTTAATTGATGGTGAAAATAGAGAATGTTTGCTTTCATTCTTATATTTGCTCCTCACATATGCACTCCTTCATTGTCTGTCTATCTCTATGATTTCTTTCATATATGTGCACCTTACATATGGTACTTTGTAATGTTTATTTGTTATTTTCCAATGTTCTTCTGTGTTGTGTATTAATTTTGCACTCACCATATGCTGATTCTTATATTTTCTTGCAGCTCAGGAAAGGTGCAAGAGCATTCAGGAATGCACCCCTTCGGTTCATTCCTAGCACCATGTTGTCTTCCGAGGCCGAACTGTGGTCGGCAACCGCTCGGCTGTCCCTGGAGCTGAACCATCCCACGAGCTGGTTTCACACAACACTGCTCCAATTGATGTTGGTCAATTAGCCGAGACACCAGAGATGCCACCCTCACCGGAGCCTGCAGCAAGGTCTATCAGACGCAGGGGGGAAAGGTCGCCACCCCGGGCAGTGCGTCTGTTGGTTCGAAAAAGTCCCGAAGTGACTCCGCCGGTGAAGCTCTGCACAAGCTGGCTAATCTCAGGTTTAAATCCAATGAGAGCAAAGCGCAAAGGCAATGGGAGCGAGAGTCCAGGAGCGCGAAGGCTTGCATCGAGCTGCTCAAGTCTGATGGGCACAACTTTAGTTCAGATGTCTACCACATGGCACTTGAACTATTTAGTGACTCGTTTTATTGCGACTTTTTTCTTGATGATGCAATCACACCAGAGAAGCGTGAGTACTTCATTCGCAGTCACTATGCAGTGAAGACTGGTGGATTACCTCCACCGACATGCTCAGGAGGACCGAGTGGATTTGGAGGCTAGTGTTCACCCAGTGGTGGTGGGTTTGAGGGTGGTTTTGGGCCTAGGGATGCAGGTGGTGCAGATGGTACCGTTTTGTTCTAACTTTGTAGCCATGCAGTTTGTTAGCTATTTGTGATGGTGCCAGAAGATATCAGCCTACGTTCTAATTTCCATTGTGATGTCTGTCAATAACAGGTTTGATTCATATCGAGCATAGTGCTTGTTGTATGCTTATTTACTTTTCTGTTAAGCGGAACTCTTTGGCACAATCTCTTGAACTATGAGCTTTATGTTCTAAGAGAATAATTTGTGGTTTATTATTAATTTGTGTGTTACTATTCAATTTCTTATGGTTTTCTTACTACAATTCATTGGTTGTGAAGTACTAATCTCGCTGATTAATTGTCAAGGCGATTAATAGTCTAATTTGTATGCACTGAAACTTTGTCTGTAACATACTTGTTTTTCTTCCATGATGGTCTAGGAGGATGAGCGCAACGTCAGACAACACACGAGGGTCCAAAGATGGATACAACAGTGAAGAGGAGGATTGTATCATGGAGTTGTTGACTGCTGCTTTGGAAAGGAATATCAATGTAAGAGCTGCAAGGCGGGTCCCTCAATAGTCGAGTATGCAATAGATGATGGAAACAATGACCAATCCAGTGCAGTGTCACAACATGTTCAGGATGAGGGAGGACCAGATTCACGCTCTTTTTGGTCTACTCACAAACAAGTATCACCTTCATGGATCCCACGAGGTATGCCCTATGGAAGCACTTGGAATGTTCCTCTACTCTATGATAAGTGGATATTCCAACAGTGCTGTGAACAATAGGATGGTTTGTTCAGGATCAACTGTGTCCAGATATTACCACAGAGTGCTCAATGCTGTGCACGCCATGGCGGCAGACATCCTCAGACTAGTTCATCCAAACAACCTCCCACAACACTACTGCGTAATGCAAGACCCTGCCTTCCTTCTTTTCACTGATGCGGTGGGTGTAGTTGACGGGACACACATTCCTATTCTCTTGTTGACCACAACGTCAATTGAACACAGGAACCGTCACCATTACACATCTAGGGATGCTCACGTTGTTATTGGATGGGACGATTGAGTTATGTTTGTAGATGCGGGATGGCCTGGATCCGTGCACGACCAGAGAGTGTGTCGGTCGCTGTACGATGCTATCCCTACACGTTTCCAAGGCTGCCATGGGTTTCGTACTATGTTTAACCTGTTACAGCAATCCGTTAAATTTTTTTTGGAATATGTAATTTTTGGCAAAGCTCTAACTTCTTAATATCATTTTTTCAGGCAAGTATCTGCTGGTGGACTTCAGTTATGCTAGCAGGTATGGTTTCCTACCTCCGTACCCACATGTCTGCTACCATATGGATGATTTTGATGGCGACAAAACTCCACCTCCAACTGGGAAGGAAGAGACTTTCAACTACATGCACTATGCTTTGCGTAATATAGTTAAAAGAGCTTTTGGAGTAATTAGGAGTCCGTGGAAAGTCCTCTCAGGAATTCCTTTATTTCCTAGGGCTGACGATCAGACAAAGGTTATACATGTTGCGTTTGCACTACACAACTTTAGGATTGATAGTGTTGACCCTCACTTCATGACGCAGAACCCATTGTACAACGGGTATCCCCACATGCCGCAGGCTCCACCCCTACGCACCTGGTACGATTGTCGACCCCCGATTTTGGAAATCGGAAATCTTATGTGTTTATCTGTACCAATCCCTGGATCAGTAGTTGGTACACATATACATAGCTGAATCACAACATATCACGGATGAATTCAGGCTAAAGGGGTTAAGTGCTTACATTAGGGCCAGGCAGGCCAACAACTATCAAAGAACAACAGCGGAAGACAAAACAATACAAGGGCCCGGTTGACATGCCACAAGCAGTCGACTGGGGAACGAGACCTAGAACGGGACCACACTCCGATCATTTTGTTAGGTACGCAAGCGTACTAACAAGGGCATCTCTTCAAGCACTCTGCTAAAAGATATATATAGAGCAACAATGAGTACAAAAGCACTTAGCAAGCCACCACACAAAAATGCATATAATAGGGGTATTTCAAGGAATGGCTTCCGGTCCTTTTTGCGTAAAGCAAGTTTTGTAATTTTTTTCACAAGCCTAAGACCTAGCATAGACTGATCAAATTTTAATACTATAGTTCATTAATCAACGACGGTTCTGTCCACCATCCATTGTGATTCCAATGCTAGCTTCCCGCTATTATGTCGTCATGGTTTTCTGGGGTCTACCCCTTCTAGCCTCCCGAGAAGTGGATCCACCAACGTAAAAATCATCATGCAATGTCCCCTCCCAGTCAGTTTAAGAATTTAGAGTATAGCCAAGTGTAATACATGTCCCGATGCTCAATAACCGCGAGCACGGCTATTCGAAAAGATTTGATTTACTCACACTGCAGTGGATGCACACTTTACCCGTACTCTGTGACTTGCCCAACACATGAGCCGAAGTCCCAACAAATGAGACGCGTCACGGCAAAGCATTTCAATAACCTCACATTGGCAGTACTTGCTCCATGAACTTGCATCCTCATGCACTCTAGGCGTACACAGTTTCTAGCAGTGAGAGGAGTTCTGGCGCTCCAGGGGAGGGAAGAATCACACATACATTAAGTTATAATTAAGTTTAGGTTTATACATGGCGGTCCTACCAGTGGCGACCCTACCGTAGGCCCGCGCCTCTCATACACATCAAGAAGACCACTATACATGGATACTGCTTTCGCTCGGCTATTTACTCCGCTAGGTCTATACCCATTCGAGAAGTACGGTTGTACGGGGGTCGTTTCATGCTTAGCTTCATGGCTCGGTCCTTAACTGACCAGGGACGACACTAGCCTTTACCGGACACCACCCAAGTCCTCCAGCTGCCCCAGTCGAAAACAGTTATTTGGTTTTATTTTTTTCCTTTCACAAATCATGTCATCAATATCATGGCAATGTGGCGCTCATGTCTCCACATATCGTATGTCAATTACCTTCCCTAAGGTAATTGCCCAAGCATATAGCATTTAATAAATAAGAAAATGCATGAATCTAAATTAGCATTACTAAGCATTTGTCATAAGTGACTAGGGACTCATACGAAATTATGGGTACAAGGAAAATAATGAGATAATTAATAATCAAAGGCATGGCTTAGTAACAAGTAGGATATTCATCACTGCATGCGATTTTATTTGTAAACAAAACAATTTAGCAAATGGGATCAACATGCTCAAGGAAAGGGTGATGACTTACGTGCTCAAGATAATCCTTACTCTATAATCTTGATCAACCTTCACTTCCTGGAAGCTGAACATGTTGCCTCATGACTAATCGATACACCAATACTATAATACGCGAGAAAAACCAATATTCAACCAGCAATCAAACATGCGCAAACAAATATAAATGTTGGAGTCGTACCTAGGGCTGCTCATACTACTCGTGCTTCTATCTAAATACAATGGTCATAGTATAAACGTCGGATCAATGAATCATTTCGGTGAATTATTCGATTATTTTATCAATAGAGCCATTATTTTAATTATGGATAGATTTTACCCGACATTATAAAAGGTTAATAATTATTCAAGCTCTATATGTTAGATCTGTGAGGTTGTTAATATTAGATGTGCAGATTATCTTATTTCATAATTTTACAATGAATAATCCTAATTCACAGTTGGGCTACTATTATATGAGGTCAAGATTTATAACCAATATTCACCAAACATTTATGTTGTCACATACTCCTTAGTCTAGTACATGGAATAAATCAGGTTACTATTCTACTGTATGGGTAAAATGGGGTGTATTGTACCAGTTAAATAGACGTACTATATATGTGAGTCCAAGGAATATGTTAGTAGGGAAATCATTTATTGAACAATATGCAAATCACAACAAGCCATACAATACAGATGATCTAAGTGGATTTGACGAGTTGGTACTGTTTATTAACTTAAGGGTTGATTACCAACCTAAACATGTACTATGATATAGGGATCGTAGTTAATTAACTTCGTGTAGGTGATTTAGTCAAGCTAGCTCTGATATTATATCTCGTAAACAAACCATGGTTTTATCCATGAGTATCCCTATCTTAGTTGCAACACTGATAAGGTTAAACTTCACATAAATCATTTATAAGTCATGGATGTAATCATATATGGGCGTATATTAATAAATGGCACTAGTATTTATTTATGCTTCAATTAATTCGAAACAACGCCTATAATTAGTTTACATGGGTTCTACAGTGATAACGCATGTTAAAAACAATTATCCTCATACCTACTCTACTGTACAATATTAATTTTATTTATTAGCACATTTTTAAGTAAACCATTATTCATCACTTTGATATTAATTATTTTATAAACATAAATATATTTTATTATATACCATTGGAAAGCTTATGAACTTAGACGAATTTTAGGTTCAAGTTTCACTCGAATCGGAGCCAAAATGAATAAGTTACGCTCGATAAAAGATTCGAATTCGAAATAATTCGAGAAATTGTGAAAATGTACTGTTCATAATTCATTTATTTTTAATCCATTTTGTCCTAATATATTTGCGTTAGCCGATTAAAGTATTAATTCATTTTAATTTACGCGATTCCGAGTAAATTAGATTTTGATTTAATAATTAACCCTAATGAATAAATGAATGACTAAATAACCGCAAAGAATAACTAGGTGGATAAATAGATTAATGAGGGAAACTGAATAGATAATTAACAGACTAAATACCTAAATAAATCACCGATTAAATAGATAACCGCAATTTATTATCTATGGATTTTCAAAAATAGTCGACGACTAATCCTCCGATTAATATATACATATTTATATAACTTAATGAATAATTAGCTAAATAAATAACCCATTAAATGAATAATCTCAATTTACTAAATAATCCCAATTTATTTTCTAGAAGTTCCCAAAATAATCGACAATTAATTTACCGACTAACATGTGTATATATATATATATCTATATATATAAATTAAATTCCTCCGATTTCCTAAATTTACCCTTTACTCTTATTTATTTTTTTCCTCATTTTTTTCTCTCTTCTTTTTCTCTCTCTCCCCTTCCTGCTTCCTCCCTCTCTCTCTCTCTGCTGCCTCCTTCCTTCTCGGCCTCTCTTTTTCTTTTCTCTCTGCCTCTCCCTCTGGCTCATGCGGCGGCAGCATAGCGGAAGGAGGAGGAGAGGGGGAGGCTTACCGATGGCGGCGTCAGCGCGGGCGGCGCAAGGCAGCGGCGGCGGTACCACGCGGCGGCAGCGCTCGGCATGGCGACGACGGCGGCCGCGGGGAGAAGAGGAGGGAGGGGAAATGGGGGGGGGCGGTGTGGGGAGGAAGGGAGGAGGAGGGGGGGGCTCTTATAGGCAGTGTGGGGAGGACGGCGACGTCGGCCGGCGTGGCGGATGAGGCGCGGCGGCGTGGGGCTCAAGGCGGTGCGGCGGGCGACGGCGACGCGCGGCAGCGGTGATGCGACGGTACGCGGCGGCGTAGGGAGCGAGGGCGAGGGGACGGGTGATGCGACGCGCGCGGCGGAGGGGAGCAGCGACGTGGGGCTGAAGGCGGCAGGGGGTGGCACGGGGCGCGAGGCGACGTGGCAGCGGCGACGGGATGGGCTAGGGACCGGTCGAACACCTAGTGGGCTAGTGAATAGTGATATTTTCTAATTTTGCCGATTTTGAGTGATTTTCAATTTAAAATTCATCCAAAAATTTATAATTTCACACAAATGGATGTTGTTCAATATTTGTATTATTCCTAAAGATTTCACCCAAGATTTTCACGTTTCCATAATTTATATTTATATACATTATATATATATATATATATATATATATATATATATATATATATATATATATATATATATATATATATATATATATAATGTCCATTTGAATTTATATTTTCCAAATAAATTGATGACATTTATATAGAATGTTTTCTCTACTACAACTTTGCCCAAAACATATTTTAGTTTACTTTATATCTTTAATTGTTTATTTAGCCGATTTTCTTTTCTAGGGTTTAGGGAAAAATTTAAATAGGAAAAAGAGGAGAGTTTAATCCGTAAATTTTTTAGGCAACCAAATTTAACATTTAGTGTCCAAAAGTCTAAATTTTACCCAAAAGTTGTGATGGCACCAATATATTTTCATTGCATTATTCCAATGAGGTTAAATCCCAAAATTAATCTAGATAATTTGGAGGCTCTTGATATTTCTAAAACTAATCAAAATGTTTCAAGGTGACCTTTGTTAATGTAATAGCACATTAGTTGACTTATTTGTATCGCAATGCATCTTGCACGAACTGTCAAATCTATTTATTCCATGGAAGTAATTCGAGACTTGGTGTAACATTGATCTAATTATTTAATTAGACACACATATAGACCCATTTCATATATAAAGCTCAATTTATTTACATGACCAATTATTTATATGAGTGAATTTTATGCCATGAGAGGCTTGATAAAATGTTTTATTAAGATATTAATTATTACTATTCTAGTGGAACGCTCTTTTATATAATGGATCATTATAGTGGTGATCATTATTTTATGTGCACCCCTATTTCATGACACCTATCACCGGATTCAAGTATTTAATATTTGACATGTAATTTATATTACAGATGTTAATACTTATATTGTACTTATTTGGCTTTGCTTTCTCCTGCATAAATATTTATGGGATTAATAACAATAATGTATTCTTATAAATTGTATTTATTTAGATGTGTATTTTTAATTTGATTTTCCATTGTGACAATTTACGGTTGGCCAAACAATAACAACCATAATAACCAGCATGATGCAAAAGTTTTTAAAAAAATTTGAAATTTTAGTGATTTTTATTATTACGAATTTTCAAGATGTTACAACGACTCACCGAACAGTGAGCAAGCGATGTCGACGTACCGTGAAGCCATTGCATGTACAATGGATAGACGTGTCTAGTTTCATTACTAGTGTAGTATGCCCGTTCAATAATTGCTTAGAAATCCATCGGTAGCATGGATATGTATCTTCTATTTATGTGTGTGTTGTTTGGGAAATCTATCCTCATCTATGTATAATTTTATTTATCGAACTATTAATGGACCATTTTTTTATGTTTCCAAAGAATTTCTATGTTATTGTTGTATGCCTATGTACTTTAATTTAATTTTTAGCTGAATACTTTGGCACCTTTGCTTCAACTATCTTTGTCATGTTCTAA
Organism: Oryza officinalis; assembly: GCA_008326285.1. Classification (NCBI taxonomy): domain Eukaryota; kingdom Viridiplantae; phylum Streptophyta; class Magnoliopsida; order Poales; family Poaceae; genus Oryza; species Oryza officinalis. Next base: position 19,893,796 of record BDMV01000009.1, read on the forward strand.
TCGAATTGAATAATATGGTGTTGATTATTAACTAGTGTGTTTGCTCCAAATTTTTTGGTTGCACAATATTACTCACACTGCTTATATGTAAATGCAATGGATTTTTATTTTGCCCGCGTTATACTTAGCTCTCAACATAATAATTATTTTCGCTGTTCGATGAATTCTTGGATTAAAATTCATCAAGTAAATATTCCAAATAACAGGCATCAATTTTGCATTACTAAAAAAATATTTTGACATATTATGAAGCAGAATTGTATGAAATGTCCTTACAAAATTACCAAATTACCAAATAATAAATGTGTCCGAATATATCCAATATTGGACTCGTTCCACTGCATATTTCAAATAAAAAAATATTGGTACAAACGGATTTCAAATTTAATGTATAGTATAAATATGTAAGCCGTTCAAACAAAAGAGAAAGAGAATGACTAGTACTATCATGTAGATTATGTTGTAGCGATCGACCAGATACAACATATGACAAGTCAATTTATACAACACTGGCGAGGCTTGCTGCAGAAGCTTGTTGTTACATAGTTACTGTAGCCAATAAATGTGTGGCTGAACTGGAATCGGCTGATCAGCTGAATTGCCTTCAATCCATTAATACAGTACAGCCGTGTGAAAGGAGGGAAGACGCGTCCACTTTTATCAATACTATGGTGCGCGCGTTCAATAATTTCTTCTGCTAAAAAATAAGTGCCATAAATATATACGGAACGTATTCTATACGCACGGATCTTCTTCGCTAGTATAGAATCGATTTTTGCTCGATCAGCAAAACCAACAAATATCTCGGATGTTTAACGAATCAGTGCTAAACATCTTTAGTCCCGGTTGATAACACCAACCCGGACTAAAAATCGAGGGTATTTAGTTCTAATTGGTGTTATCAACTGAGACTAAAGATGTCTTTAAGGTTAGTTAAAAAATATCTCTATTCAAAACAGATGTGTGTGATAGGTGGGATGGTATTGCGCGTGAGGGCTGAGGTGAGAGATCTTAAGTTTGAATTCCATTTCGTACATATTTTTTTTCATCTTTAGTACCGGTACTAAAGATCGAGATCTTTAGTCCCAATTTAATAATCCCGGTTCTATAACTGGTACTAAAGAGGGTTACGAACCGGTGTTAAAAATCAATTGTTCAGTAGTGCTTGTATACACACCGTACAACCAACTAACAAATGTCACCAAAAAATTTATAAAAGATTATACAAGTATTTCAATAGTATTACATTTATGTGTAAAGTCTTAACCTCAAATTCATTATATTTTAACCGTAACAAAAAAAGATAAAAATTCTAACAGTTTTGAAAAGTTTTGAGATGATAAATATGTCAGAACTTTATCTTTTTTTGCTCTATACATATAATAAATTTCAAGATGAAACTTCACAAATAGATATAATACTACTAAAAATATATGTATAATTTTTTTTTGAAATTTACTAGTTGACGTGTACGGTGTGCACACGAGAAGATCTGTGTGCATAGATATATACCTTTATGTATGTGCGTGATTTTCCGGAAAAATATTCTCATCTACGTATATAAACAAAATTTTTAGCTATTGTATGTGCTTATTTTGTCATGTAGGCGGTACGTGATGGCGACGACGCTCACGTGGACAACGGATAGCTATGGTTGTTTCGGTTGCTAGTGTTGTGTGCCCCTTCAATAGTCCTGTCAAAATTCTTAATTGCCATGGATATGGATATGTATCCTCAATGTATTTGTGTGTGCTGTTGAGGGAATATATTCCCTTGTTTGATTAGTTAAAAATAACCGCCTATTAATTAACCATCAATTTATGTGTACCACATATAGTAGCACGTATCATGTGCTGATATCCTTGCAACAAATCTTCAGACGAAGAGAAAACCAATCCCGCATTTATTCATAGGACCATTATGCTCTAATCTTGTCTGCTCAGTTATTAGGACAATAGACAAAAACCGATCAAAGGAATAACTGAGGTACCATTAATAACCATCGCCAGGCCAGCACGGAAGCTGCTGCCTGCTGCAGGGACGCCGGCGTGAAGACGTCGTCACTCACAAAACGGGCCACCGTTACTGACCGACATAAATACACCAAACGCAGCCTGGGGATTTGCTGCCTGGGGGTTAGCCGTGCAGCCCCTGGAGACTAGGCCGAACGCCCCTTCGTCATCATCAATGGAGCCCCGATCCAATCTCTCCGGGCTAGATCCTGGGGAAATCCATGGTTGGGAGAAAAGCTGCAAGGCCTTCTCTCCCCAGGCCTACGAGATCGCCGGAGAGGGATGCTCAGTGGTCGTCGATGCCGGAGTGGCTACCAACGCTACACGAGCTTCCCAGCTTAGAGCATTTGTAGCGTATGAAGCATGAAAACAATATTAGATATGAATCTCATATCAAACATAACAATGGATGAAAGATCATGAGCTCAGTGACGTATCTGAATTTAAAGTATGGGTAGTCGGACCCAAATTTTTTTTCTAAACGCTGTAAATCTAATAATGATAATATATACAATACAAATATAGATAATATAATAGATCAAAAGGATATCATGATATATTAATAAAACATCTTAAAACATATAAAATTAATAATTAAGTAAAATTTTGACTTAAAGAAACTTATATACCATACTACTTCCTATCGGGTCTATGCCTTCTAATGACCATGAAAAAAAGATACAATATTTTTTTATGTTTCAACAATCAACAATCTACGATAAATATCGTACTATAATTTAATATCACAATGCACATTGCACAAAAGTTAAAATTTAAAACTAAAAATTGAAAAAGGTAGAAGACCTAATGTTAAAAAATTAAAGGCGTGTCATCAGCCGTTGCGGTCTCACAGAACCGAGAGAGTCGGAGAGACGAAGTCGCGGGCCAGCGGTGGCCGGGCAAGCAGCAGGGCTGCTGCGGAGACTAGCCGGCTGCGGGCTGCCGACGGGCCGCGGGAGGCGGCTGGGCGTGTCGGCGGCCAGCAGCGACGCTCCGGGCTGGCGGAAGGACGGTGGGCGGTGGCTGGTAGCGGGCTCCGACGCATGGGCGGTGACGGTGTCGTGGTTGCTGGCCGCTAGCGCCCGGCTGTGTCGCTGCTGCCTCGACGCGGGGCCGAGGACGCGTCCGTACGAGGCGACTAGCGTCGTGCCGTCTTGGCGGTAGTGGCGGGCTGGTGGCAGGCCGGCGCGGATGCATAGCCGAAGGAGTCGAACCGCGATCAGATGGATGCCGCATGAGGAGTCGAACCGAACGAGGAGATTCATGAGATGTTATGAGCGATCGGTTTTCCAGGCGCGCGACTTTTCGGCCTTCGCTTTCCAAATTTCCTGATACGTCAGTTTTTTTTATTTCAATTTTTCGATATATATAGGGTCTCGATTGCTGTTTTTTTGGGTGATCCGGAGAGCACCCTATAGATCCGCCCCTGCATGAGCCCCATTTATATTAAAAAAAAAATAAAGAGATGCTCTCAGCTCTCTCTCCAACATATAGAACAAAAACACACTAAGGCTGTGTTCTAAGAGTGAGTTCTCAACTCATTTCTCTCGTTTTTTCGCGCACGTTTTTCAAACCGCTAAACGATGTGTTTATTGTAAAAATTTTCTATACGAAAGTTGCTTTAAAAAATCATATTAATCCATTTTTTAAAAAAATTTAGCAAATACTTAATTAATCATAAAAAATACGTTGCTTCGTTTTACATGCGCGAGAGGTGAGTTCTCAACCTCATCTCTCAAACAAAGCCTAAGACTGACACGTGAGCCATAACATTTATCTTTCCACTAGAACCAGGTTCTACGACTAATATCCACTTTTAGGTTAAAGATCCCTAAAAAAACAACTATAATATATAAGTGCGACATCATTCTCTTTTCTTGTCTTCTCAAAGTTTCACACAGTGGATGCTCTTAGCTCAGCTCAGCCACGCCATCTTTCGTAGGCATGACAGTGGGTCCAGCTAGTGATGGTGGCATCATGACGTGTGGTTGCACGAGAAGGAACGGGCGTTCAAAAGCTTAGAGGAATCATCTCACCGGGATAAATACTTATTGACTACTACGGGCGTGCATGACAACACCATGAGGACCGCCATACATGCCTGAATCTTTTTTTTTCTCAATACAAATTCTACTTTGTATTATCCTTTAACCAGGAGAAACTCTTTTAGTCATTCTAGTAGACATCTACCTATTTATTGCATGCAAACTAATAGTTATGATTTTTTTAAAAAAATACAAGATAAATTAATATGTTAACATACCACTTCATAATCATACAAATTCAGATATAAATTATAATAAATTTTACTATGACTATTCATATATTAGTTAGCGTTTAATTTATTATTTTTATTATATCTTGTTGAATTTTAACTTTAATATTTATAGAGAGATATATTACATATTAATTTATCTTATTATATGTTTTAAAAAATTATAATTATTTAATTTACATACAATAAACAATAAACAAGTAGATATTCACTTGGCTGATTAGAATCTATAGATCTCCTTGCTGCTGAAGCGATTCGGCCGGGTTCGATTTCATACACGTTACGGAAGCAAAAATTGATTTGTGGTCATACTCCTAGATTAAAACGCGTGGAGAAGCAAATCTGCCTTCAAAATCAAGGGGCCGTACGTACGTATTTATCCATCGCCTGCATGGAGCGTGCGGAAACTCTCTGCAAGTGCGAATGTATTGATGTGGCTCCACTTTGCAAACTGCTTTAGGATGTGTTCTTTCTTAACTTTTCTAACTTACTATTTTCGTTTTTCAGTTGCACGTTTTTTTAACTGTTAAACGATATTTTTTTAAAAAAAACTTTTATACAAAAATTATTTTTAAAAAATCATATTAATTTATTTTTTAAAAAATAGCTAATATTTAATTAATTATGTAATAATACATGTTTTGTTTTACGTTACGAGAAAAAGAGCTCCTCCCGAACACACTCTAATTCGCTTGGCACGTTAGGCATAAGCAAATTTCCACGAACGCGCGCACACCGGCCGTACGTTTCAATCGTCGAGTAAAATCTGATTCGCATCTAGGATCGATATATCCATCCGCGTTCCACGGTCAGTGGCCCGATTCAGTGCATCTGTGCATGCATGCAAGCCAAAATGAAATGGACGATTGACTAATCTCGCGCTTCCTAATTTCCTATCACCACCTTTTCTCGGTGGATCGGAGACTCGATCGCCGTCATCCCCATCTCCTGTTCGCCTTTTGACAAAGAAAAAGACTACATAGCCGTATACTGTTTCAACATGACGTCAGCACGATATCAGACATAATACATCGTAGTTACCAAATCTGATAATTAGATACTATGCTGTTATCTGATATCTTTGGTATCAGACATGATACCTTATATATATATATCAGATTTGATATCTAGAGATTATATTGATGCTATCATGATATCAGCTATTTTGTCAGTATACCGTTATGTATTATTTATGTTTCAAAAAAATCTTTATCCTGTCATGCGATGAAACCGACAATATTTTTTTAATGCAAGTTGATATGATCATGGTAGCTACCTTTAGGCAACGAAATTTCTGGAAAAACCGTCGCCGCTGCTATATATACGCGAGCAAGGCAACCGCTGCTTCTCCGCTAGCTAGCTACGCCTACGCCGCCAAAATACTACCCGCAACGAACAATTCACACATTCCGATCCCTCCACCACAGGCGCCGAGCCGCAGCTATGGCCGGAGAAGATAGGAGGAGGACGACGGAGGGCGTGGTGGCGCCGCTCGGAGCGGAGCGGCGCCTCCTTTCTTGCCTCTTTCTCGATGCGCTCTTCGGTCTCGCCTCCGCGGCGACACGGCGGTCTTCCGGCTGCGTCCGCAAGGTCGGCGTCACCACCAACGACGGCGAGAACACAATGATCCCCGCCGCCCGGGCGCGGAACACCGTCGTGGTCGTCGCGAACGACTCGCTGGTGACGGAGAACGTGCTGCCCCTGCCCGTGGGCTTCCACGGCATACGGCGCCAGGTCGGCACGCGGTGGGCGGACGGCACGGAGGGCGAGTACCCCGGCGACACCTACTCCACCTTCGTCGATATGTTCGCTGTAGATCTGCCTCCCGGCCAGGCAGAGCCGTTCACCAGCGACGACGACTACTCGCTCCACGACTGGTGGCGCAAGAGCACCGCCGAGCAGACCGGCCTCGCCTCCATGCACATGGTGCTGCGGTCCTTGCTGACCAACGGTCGCGGTTGCTTCACCAACTGCTTGGCGGCGCCGTCGCTGGCGACGGCATCGTGCAACGCCACGTATCCGGAGCCCGCGCCGCTGATGGGCTTTTTGTATCTATTCAATTTCCAGGCCCAGGTACGCATGCAAATACATATAAGAAATGTGTTCAGCCAAAATAAAAGTATTCAGAGAACAGGTTTAGCCAAAATAAAAACTTATAAACAACGGAAAAGAAAATATCCCCTCGTTTTTTCATAACACCTAACTATATAGTCGTCTAAAACTTTGAAACGAGAGGATATATTCTCAAAAAATGAAAATCCATCTTCCTTACAAACTAATTGTTCTGCTCACATTTGATTTGTATGGTGGCTTCTTTATGCATGAGTATATCCTATCTCCGTTTTTAAATATATTTAAATATATATAGCTATTGATTTTTACATACCGTTTGATTATTTGTTTTGTGTGACTTGATTTATCATTTAAGAAACTTTAAACATGATTTATATTTTTCGTATTAAACTAAATTTTTAAATAAGATAAATGTCTAAACTCGTGTAAAAAATCATCAGCGTTCTATATTTAAAAACCGCAGGAGTATTTCATATTTTATAGGACATCTTTTATAAAGTGACTGATTTTTCTTAGGACTAATATGTTAAGCACGATGAGATCAACATGCAACAGCATGAATCGTCGTTTCTTAATTTGGTTGTTGACTTCCACAAAATTGGCTGACTATATATACATAATAAATAAACAAGAAATAGGACATAACAAAAGACAAAACCCTAGATGTAATGTTTGACTCGCAATTGACAATCTTTGCACTTTTCTCATTAATTTAGCGCCCGAAAGGTGATGGGGCCACACGTTTCAACCTTTCCGTAACGTCAGCATCCAGAGTTCACGGTGCGACACGTACGGACAGCTCCACCCAGGCGGCGGCGCCGCCGCCGCCGGCCGCTGACAACTCCTCGCACCACGTCGCCACCCCGCTCAACACCGACCACCTGTTCGATCATACCCAATCAAGCAACAATGGTTTGGTCGCCGCCGTGACGACGACGACGACGACCGCCGTGTTGATCGATCTCGCGGACAAGAAGAAGAAGAGGAGCGGACGGGGGAGAGGCTCCCCGGCGGCCGTCGCCATGGGCGCCCTTGTCATGCTGCTCACCGTTGCTGCACTTCTGAACCCTGCGACAGCGGCGCGGCCGTTATATGGTAGTGGCGGCGGCGGCGGCGGCGGCGGCCATCACGAAGCTGCTGCTGCACCAGCAGTGACGATGACGGTGCTGAACAATGCAGCCGCAGGACACTCAGGTTGCACCAACGATCCGAACACGCTGGAGCCTGTGCGGTGCGTGCACCACTAGCGAGCAGCACTCATAAAAAGGAAAAGGGAAAAATGATATTAGTCACGAGTTTTTTTTTTACACTCGTAGCACTGAAGATTGTTTACGGTGATTAGTACTAGTATCTGTTGATTTTACAGTTGTCAGTACTTGTACAGATTGTCTGGTTAATGAACTGGTGTCAATCAAGATATGTTTAAATGTAAGTATTTAGGCTGTGTTCGAAAGAACTTACCTCCTACGCATGCAAACGAAACGATGCATTTTTTTTATGATTGATTAAGTATTTGTTTTTTTTGAAAAATGAATTAATATGCTTTTTTAAAACAGCCTTCGTATAAAATATTTTTAAAAAATATATATATCATTTAACAGTTTGAAAAACATGCGTGTGAAAAAGTTGAAAACTCACCGAAAAAAACCTTAGAGGTACACAAAAGTTGAACACTGCCAGTAGTTGGAGAAACCGGCGATGATGAATGATGATGTTAGGTTTATACGTGTACGTTCTCTCTGTCTCTGCATCTGCAACTCCTTGATACTCCCAACAATTCAGCACTAAATGTGTGCCACAGTGAAGCTGCTGTTTATTTACTATTGCTCGCATAGTAATTAATCCCAATGTCCCAAGTTGTCACCTGTGTGAAGTTGTGAACCATTGCAAAAGGCCTTCGTGATCAGAATGCTAGAGCAGTGGCAGTGCGCCGTTTGAGCAGAGGAGGAAGAAGTATAGGCCTCAGTCCTACTTGGGCATTTGCACTGGATGCGAGAGGCCGGCCCAAATGGCTCACAACGACCACACAATTAGTTGGGCCTTTACTCTGCATGCTTCCGTGGACATGATTGGTTTATTGTAGATTGCATCTTAAGTTCTTAAGTAATTAATTCAGTTCTTCTCGCTTAATTATATCGATCTCCCCTCCCGTGCTGATTGGATTGATCGACCAACAGAGCATTGTTTGTCTTCGGAACAACCAATGAAACGGATAACAACAATATGTATACACGATCATGCACATGAATGAATTCAATAATAATGATCATGCACATGAATTCACAGGAAACAGATCGATGCACATGAATTCACAGGAGACAGATCAATAATTCACAGGAAACGGACATGTTTGACGCGGATGTGCTGATCCTTCGGAGTAATTACAATAATAATGATCATGCACATGAATTCACAGGAAACAGATCGATAGATAATGCTTAGTTGACCGGGTTCTTTTTCTCTGACTATCTACGCTTGCACAGAAATTCAGTGTGCAGTCGTGTCAATACAATCATCATATTTTTCATAGTTCCACAGTATCATTGGGGATATATCAACTTACAACCTGTAGCTGATCAATACGCATATCGTAGAGTATGATTGATGTGGATAGTTTAGAATATCAAGTGGCGGAGGAGTTTAGAATATCAAGTGGCGGAGGCAGCACCCGCGGGCTCCATGCATGCAACACACTGCTATAGAAACAATTTTTCTGTATCAGAACCCTGCTATAGAAACAATTTTTCTGTACCAGAACCCTCATAAGTTACAGACGAATCGTAACTGATCGCGTTTGTAAAATTCAACCTTCATTTTCGCATGCAGCTTTTTAAGAGGTCCGTATGCGGATCTCTTTAGGGGCCACATGCAAAAATGAGCCTATATTCACATGCGGTCATCTTAAGGGTCGTTTGCAAAAATAGATTTGCGAAAATACTAGCTCCCATTAATTATTTCCCTATAACACAAAAAACATGTTGTTAGCATCAATAGACATCGCGCAAAATTTTCCAAAACACAACAGTTGCATATTCATAAAACGTAATATACCTTCTTAAAAATTTCGAGGGCCTTCTTCTATAAAACCAGTGATTGTTCCAGTATATATGCTAGGACACTAGTATCATCGAGCGCACACCAATATCGGTTTAGTATCATAGTCTATATTGCTGAATATGGGGCAGCATAACAAGTCATGTTTGAAAAAATAGACTATGCGTGCAAAAGAAAGCGAATCGTCATGGTATAAAAGATGGTTTATTTTTTAAAAAAGAAAAAGGTAAATTGAGCATGAAAATGACGATAGTAAGTGTAAGCGTATCACCATTGTGTTGATAGATATCAGCACCAAATGCTTACCTTGTGATAAGCTATGCAGAATCACGCATTTGTTGGAATAAACACCTACCTCATACAGTGAACTACACCATATCCAAGTTCAACAACTGCCTTCACTAAGCAAGGCAATGTCGTCACCAATGGAATCAAACCACTGCAGTCTTCAATCCATAGTGAGACAAGATTAATGACTCGACATGAGTGCTATCAAACATTTTGAAAGTGCTGTAACCAATGATGCTTAGATGGTTTAGGGACTGTGATAAAATCCTCTTGCCATTCGTCAAATCACCATAGAAAATCACAAGAACTTCCAACACTGAGCAACTTGAGAAGTCCAGAAAGAAGCCATTCATCTTGCCAAGCTCTAGAGTTTTCAAGTGCTGGGACACGAGACGATGTACATGGTCCAACTTAATACATAGCTTATGATAGCTTCCGATATTGATACTAAACGACTGAACCCCGCGTAATAGAACCGTCAGACCCAGATAATCATGTTAGGCAGCTGATCAACGTCTTCTTCGATGTTTCGGAGATTGATCACGCATGCATGGATGGGCCGGGGTGGTGAGTACTTACGAAGGAGCAGCACACGTCGCACAAATTGCTGGATCGTCTTGTTGCAGTACAAATGATCCTCAACGCTCCAATGCTCCATGCGATGCGAAGGTCAGGGGCATTCCTCCAGTGGTGGTGCTTGAGGCCATGAAGACATCCGTGCTTGCCTGACGCTGACGCCACCTCTGGAGTACTATTGCCTCATGCCATCGCATCACATGGAGCGGTGAGGAATATATGTACTGCGACGAGATGATCCAGCAATTTGTGTAACATATGCTGCTTCTCCGTGAGAATTCACCGCTCCGTACTTGCGTGATCAATCTCCGAATCGTCGACGAAGACAATGACTCGTTTGGCATGGTTCTCTGGATCTAGCATATTCTATTACGTGGAGTTTAGTCGCTCAGTATCAATATCAAAAGGTATGTTGGGAAATTGTGTGTTAGATTGAAATCTCTAGAGCTTGGTTTTATAAAGTTTAATGGTCGCTTCCTTGATTTCTCAAGCTGCCAGTAGTCCTTATAATTTCCTACTGCGATTTTACGAATATCAGGAGGATTTCATCTCAGTCCCTAAAGAGTAAGTATCATTGATTACACCACTTTTAATCTGTTTGATCACACTTTTGTTGATGCCTCGAATTTTGTTTCTCTATGGCTTGAAGTCTGTAGTGGTTTTATTCTAATGGTTACAACATTACCCTCCTTAGTTTAGACAGTTATCGAACTTAAATATTCTGGACTTGGCTATGATGTCTACATAACTTATCACAAGCTAAGCGTTTGGCACTGATTTCTGACGACAAAATGCTATTACATAGTACGCTTATACTTACGGGAGCCATTTTCATTTTCATTTTATCTTTTCTTTTTTTTCAACAAAATAATCTTGTATACTATAAAGATTTACTCTCTTTTGCACACCCAGACTATTTTCAATCTGGAGGTTATATGTTGCCCCAAATTCAGCAAAGACTTTGTTACTAAACCGATATTGGTGTGCGTCTAATGATATAAATACCCTAGCATATATGCTTGAACCATCACCAATTTTAGAGAAGCTCACCCTTAAACAATTTTACGATGTATATTACTTTTTATCGATACACAACTGCTGTGTTCTGGAAAGTATTTATTGCATGATGGAATTGATGCTAGCGACATGTTTCTAAGTTATGTATGGAATAGAAATTAACGTGGAAATTAAATAAAAGGAAGGACCCTTCCAACTGAGGTATCGGCTGGAATTTGTAAACATCTGCATTATAAATCGTTGAAATTATGAACTTTTAATGTTAATTTGATCTTGATTGTAATATTATTGGTTCATGTTTTGACTTTGACCCATGTTTGTTTTCTAGTAGACCAATCTTCATGTAGGCCGGAGAGGTTTGCAAAGGCGGATGGACAAGGAACAAAGGTGGCCGTCGAGATGATATATATGCGAGCACTCCGGTCGAGAACTCGTAATTAGTTGCGGTCGTCAAGCGCGCGGAGTCTTAATCTGTTTCGTGATACGATAAACAGGAGCGACGGCTTAGGCTGTAGCCCGTAGGCCTGTAGCAATCCGATACAAGTGCAAAAGCATGGAGGGGCCGTGGCTTGATCCCCTGCTCCGAGCCAGAACGGGACACGGACAAAACTCGCGTGTCTCACGTAAAAGACATGGAGAACGGACGAAAAAAACCAACGAAAGCCTTACATATATTTTATGTGTGTGTGTGTATATATATATATATATATAAATTAAACATTTATAACCATCCTTGATTGCTCTCTGATAAAATGTATTTCCTTAAGATCTCGATAACACAAATTTGCACTTGTGCTCTATATAGAAGAGTTATGACTATATTAATTAGTGATATGAAAATATATTAGAAATGATTAACTATGGGCATGAGAATATGTACCATACTAATATCACATTGGTCCAATGCAGAGAAGCTACAAGTAAGACACCTTACATAAGAGAGAAATATTGGAAAGAAGAAAACTCAATGTTGATGAATCTGGTATGGAGATTTCGGCGTTGTCCATCGCAAGCGTTCAGGGCCGGAGATGGAGAGCTAGTGTGAAGGGGCTGCGATGGATGCTTGGCAAGAAACAACTGCAAAATAATTAGGTGTTGAAATACCGTCGACACCCAAAGTCTATATCTCGGAAACAGCATAGGTAAGACATTATTTGGTTCGAAAAATGGTACTACAAACATTAATATGTATCACTAGCTATGTAGGATGAATGAATTGGTTATGCAGAGTGATGGCACACGTGCAACGTAAGTCTTCACAAATATATAGATACATACTGCAAATTAACTACCAAGACTAATATTTAATCATAACTTTTAGACTTGGTAGATGTGGTAAACGTTGCAAGAAAACTTCAGAACAATGCATGCCTAAGTTCCAGGCTTCCTGAGTATGGTTACACTGCAAATAGATATTATTAAACGTGAAAAGCCTATGTTTGGGAGCTAATCGGCCCATTTTCCTTTATTGTGATGGAGTGTTTCTTTCCTTTTTGGGCTTCCTCATCTTCCTTTCCTTCTGTCTATAAGTGGATTAATCTGGTTGAGCCTCTCTTTTTTTTTCAAGTGGTGTTTGTCAGGTCATATTTTTTCAATGACAGGCTGCTGACATAGGCTTACTATGTGGTTTTGTGGGCTTCATGTGTGGATGTTTTTTTATTTAGTTTAAATGTTTATATATATAAAGTTTCTATATCAAATATTTTTATGTATAAACTTTGTATATCAAATATTTATATATACAAGGTTTATATACCATTTTTTTTATCTAATTTGGATATTTATATGAATAGAATTTCTATATCGAATATTTCTATGTATAAAGTTTGTATGCAAAATATTTAGTATTTATGTATGAAGTTTATAAACCGAATGTTACTATGTATAAACTTTTTATAAAATTTACATGTATAATTTTTCTAGGCCAATCTATATAGAAATGAGAGCTTTTTTTTCATTCGCACGTGGGCTGGGTGCTCGTGCGGTGATCGCACGGGGTCACCTATGCAATAGACCTCCTCCTATTAAATGTGTACATGTTGATCTCATTCACATTGCAAACATTAGTTAAAAATGGTAGCCACATCCCAAATTAAAACATTGAACACCATTTCCATTGCTTTCCATAACCAAACATAAATTAAGAACCAAACAATCCAGGTTGAAGTTCAGTTTATGAACTGAAATAGTATAAATGTATGTTGACAAAATTTATAAGGCATTGAGGGCAACTGTGTAGGATTGTGAATTTGTGATACGGGTGTAGAGCAATTTCCATCAGAGCGGGCAGCACCGGGGGAGGCCAACGGCGAGTGGTGGTGTAGGCGTGTAGTGGTGGTGGCATTGAGGGTGGTGGTGTAGAGCGACGGGGAGAGTTACGTGGCGGAGAGGCGACAATTTTTTTTTGATTGTAAAGCGTCGATTTTTTTTGTCTGGAGTGCGGGATGCGGAGTTGTTGGTTGCAGGCATGTGTGATTGCGGGATTGGGTTGAATTGCAGGATTACAAGATGAAACTGTTACTATATATTTATTATGTTTATATTTATATTAGTATAGATAAACACTGCATCAGCTAATACTGACGCCGGTTCATCCAATGAACAAAGAAAAGAACCTTCCGAAAAAAGAACTGTGAAGAATGAAGTTAGCTGCACCTCGATTCGTCGTAGATGTGTCTGGGGAATTAACGTTTACAAGTTCCAGGAATTACATTCTCTGCTTCTTTGGACGATCTGCCGATCGTCACGGTGTATGCCCTTGTGAGTACTATGTGCACATGCATATGCATGCAGATGATTATTGATACCTAACACGTAGAGATCAGCTATATATTCTGACAGAAGGATGATTAAAGGGAAAAGCTGGTCGCTGTCATATATTTAGATCTAAACCGCGTGCTACCAGTGTGCTAGAGATCCTTTACAACTTAAAAGAAAAGAGATTTCTTTCCGTAAAGTTCCCTGAGCACACAGAATCTGTTAAAAGAAAGCACGTGCATGCATGGTTTGGTTTAGACATCGTTCGATGCTAATTACTACTTGCTAACTGCTATCATTATTTGCTATTGATATCATGCTTAGTCAACACAGGAGGTAATCTCTTCCATCTACTCCGCTTAACACATGCACCAATTTGGCAATTGGAACCGGTTCAGATGATCAGAAGACTCCATGTAAATTCCGGAATAGAAGCAATACATTCATTTTATTTAAAAATCCTTATTGAAGTTTTTTTACAGTACATCTTGGCAGTAATAATTCACCATTTTCACCATTGCAAATTACACACCGTAGTGTGAAATAATATGGACCTAACTACCATTGTATGAAATACTAATATGGATATCTAATTGACTTGCTATGAAGCTACCATGCATGCATATGATCGAGATAGTACGTACATTCAAACAAAAGAATTAATTGTGATAAAAATCAATGGCGAACGGCTGCTGGTAATTTAAGTTACTATGCGATCAGTGGCCGCCCCTGGTTTTGCCGCAGCCCATGATCTCCGGCGGGAGGTCGCCGACGCGCTCGACGCCCTCCTCGAAGACGACGCCCATGCCCATGAAGAAGTGTGCTTCGATGTGGCAGTGGAACGCCCACACGCCGGGGTTGTCCGCCCTGAACCGGAGCGCCGTCCACCCGAACGGGTGCACCGCCACCGTGTTCTTCATGATCGGGTCCCTCAGGTTGTACGTCGCCGGGTGCACCGCCGGGTCGAACCGGCCGGTGCCGTAGCCGAGCACCCAGAAGTCATGGCCGTGGAGGTGCCACGGGTGCGTCTCGCTGTTGTTCGCCGCCAGCATGTTGGCGTTCTGGAGCACGATGTCGACGACGGAGCCGAACCGGAGGCGGTACGGCGCGTCGCTGGTGGTGGCGTTGGGATTCTTCTGCACGGCATACACGTCGTACCCGGCGAGGCCGGCGTATGTCTCCGGCGGCGGCCGCTGGTCGAAGGCACCGAGGAGCCCGCGCTTCATGGCGACGAGGTAAGGCGTGTGCGGCAGCGTGAAGGAGACGTTGTTGAGAGCCCACTTGATCCGCCCGTCGATCTTGTTCTGCGTGTTGAGCAGCAGGATGGTGCGCTCGGAGCTCGCCGGCGGCGCCACGGCGTGCGCCGGGTGCGCCACGGTGGCGAGGCTCTGGCGGACGCGGTAGGCGGTGTCGTTCCATGCCGGGCCGGCGGGCGGCGGCGTGGGCGGGCGGGCGCGAGGGCTGGAGCGGCCGCCGTAGTAGGTGAGGATGGCGGTGCCGGTGGGGGTGGCCGGCTTGCGGCTGACGACGTTGGAGGCGAGCCAGTAGTTGCGGTTGGGGTCCTGGTCAGCGGTGATGAGGACGGAGTAGGTCTCGCCGGAGTAGATGTTGAGGTTCTTCACCACGAACGGCTTCACGTAGTGACCGTCGGCCTCCACCACCGTCATGTCATGGCCCTGCGTCATTAATTATCACATTAATTAATCGTTTAATTACCACGGATTAACTATGTAGTAGTAACTGGTTAGTTTATTACTGTGTCACTGATCATTTGTTTTACTAAATCGGCGAGCATGGCCTCCGATTAGTGATTAATAGTCCTGATTGATTAATCGTTTTGATTAGTGATTAATTAATTACTAATAATGCTAATTAAATATTAATTAATTAATTGCTAATTACATTAATTAATCTATTAATCATGTGAGTGCGCTAGTTAGGGATGTGAAGTCATGGTCCTGCGCACTCGTCACACGAGGCCGAGCGGTCTCGCGTCCTCACCGTGCAAAGTTGCGTGGTGTCACGCACTCGTCATATAGTAACACGCAATTTCGCACTTTCATTCTACGACAACGATATACTTTCGTAAATTTCTCCTCAACGCGTGTATATTTATGTAAAACCAGTAAAAACAAATTATATTTTCATTTTTTTTCTTGGTATTACGACTGTCTGTACTGTAGGCCCAATGAAATTAGGTTTCAAGTTTGATTAATATACTGCCCATGAAAGTTCATATATTTAGGCCAATTTCGGCAGTAAACACTCCAACCATTATAACACAGCAAAATATTCTTTTTCTTATTGCTCTTTCCTTTTCATAGCCTCTTGTAAGGAAATTCCCTCTTATCTTGTCCTAAGAGTCTACCGAGAGTTGATGTTAAGGTTAAATGGCAATTCTAAGAGCCTTGCTATTAATTTTTTTCGAGAAAGTTCATTTAATACCTTTTTTAAGGAACTTAATTAATTTAGCAAGTACTCCATTGTAGGGAAATGATCATGCATGTGTGCTTACTCACGACACGCATGATCGTTCAAAGGTAGGTGAACGAAACAAATCTTGACCACTCTGTATTCAATATTCTGAATGCATAGTTAACAACAATGTCTATAGCTTAATAATATATAGCTAGTATCATTTCTTGCACTTATATATATCTGTTGAAAACCATATTCTCCAGCACGATGGGAAGCAGTGACGAATCTCGAAGCAACTTCTCGAGACAGCTAGCCATAAACAAATATTCCAACCCCCGTTTCATATATATTATTGGACGGATGGTTAATTACAGCAGATTATCGATTTTATTATAAAAATAAATTGAAGATTTTAAGAAATAAGTGTAATAAATAATTTAAAATTAGTGGTCTAGTTAAACAATACATTAGAAAAAAGTTTTTTAAAAATACTTATTTTTCAAAGCTTGTAGCAAAATCCATTTTGATAATCCACTGAATAAGCTTAAAAATAATAGGACCAACTCGTTCTATTTTCTTACACCTTCTACCTTAAAATATAGTAATAATCTATATAGATTAGACAACCACCTATATTTACAACTCTTGTTCTCTGTTGCTTGAAATTAACGGTGAACAAGACACTAGGTAAAGGCTTCAATTTACCGGAAAGAGTCAAAACGAACAGCTAATAAATATTCAAATCAGCTGTGCGTGAACAGCTGGTTTGATTTGCCTCGAAGTAATTCAAACGAAATCACGATGAAGATCATGTTGTCAAGATAGAATAATCAAATTGTACTAATCACGGGAAGCACATGCCAGGATGTAGGAGTCGACATGTGTTCCACGAAATTATTTCACAATGGAGCAATCTCTTCTCTTGATGCTCGCAAATCAAGGTCAGGACAGACACAGAGAGTGGCATTGTTTAATCATATGTACGTGATTAACTTTCACGGCGATTAAAGTAAGTTGCTTAATGACAGGGTTAACGGCTCCGATAGTTTTGTATCTATGAAAAAGCTAGGCATGTCATCTTAACCTGTTTTGCCAAACAAGCACTATAACTATAGTTAACACCAAATTAAGTAGAAGTGCTCTAGGTAGGTATAGTAGGTAGCTGCATGGAGAAAATTTGAACTGTTAATTAACGCTGGAGGGCGTCTCTAATTGAGTGTAGTAGGTACAAGAAATGACAAGAGCGACTAGACACACACTACTTGACAGTAATTAGCAACTAGTCAGCAAGTAGGATGTAATGTCACTAGCCTCCTACAAGTCAATGCTTGACTATTAATTATTTCTTCATTTGGTGGTACTAGCTTGTAATTCATATTGAACTCATGTTATTTTGACGTACGTGTTGAATTGAAGGAGAAGTAGGTGGAGCCCAGAAATTAATTAATCAACTCTTGTATGTTCTACGAAACTACACATTCCCGGCCCAGCTCTAGATGCCCTTTCCCTTTCGTCTCCAACGAGAAGCACACCAGCTAGAATGCTCAACACGTACGTACAGAAGATAAACCAGTTTATTCGGTAGCAGCCATATTTTCCATTGAGTTTCAAGTTATGTTTTGGCGTGCGTGCATGGGACTTTGCCTCGAGATTACGGGCTTGATTAAATTAACAAGCTGGCCACATGGTACTAGCTAGAATAGTAAGTAAAATGGCGTGGAACACGGTGATGCTGGTGCAGAGTTGCAGCCGAGATTGCAGGGCAAGTGATGCTCCATGCTACTAGGTCCGGCCGTCCGGGCCCCGTGCCAATGTGCGGGCATGTGACCGTGAATCCTGCCCGTTCTCTCGGATCGAGACGGCATGGGAGATGCCATTGTTAACCCGCGTAGCATGAGTGTTTGGATTTAGTGACTTTAGTTTCTGTCACATCGGATGTCACATCGGATGTTTGAGTGCTAGTTAAGAGTATTAAACATAGACCAATAATAAAACTAATTGTATAAATGAGAGCTAATTCGCGAGATAAATTTTTGAAGCCTAATTAATTCATAATTAGCACATGTTTACTGTAGCACCACACAGGTTAATCATGTATTAATTAGGTTCAATAGATTCGTCTTATAAATTAATTCAGGGTTATGAAATGGATTTTACCCGTAATCTACGTTTAATACTTTTAATTAATGTACAAATATTCTATTTGGTAGGACTAAAATATTTTAGCCCCATTCAAATAGTCCATGAAGCAGCTGCCGCCGTCGTTGACGGCGACAGAGAACCGCGACATCACGTCACCAAAGCTTCCAGGGCGGAGACTTCGCCCCTCAATTTACGTACTTACGTGTCACTACTAATCAGTCACTAATCACCACGTAAATTGGGTGCTCTCGAACATGATTAGCGTCTGTTTGTAACTAACTAGGAGTAGTTTAGTTTGATCGATGGCGAGATGGTGTCATGGTGATGGGGATATAGTAAGCTAGCGTGCGTACCTCGATCTCGAAGTTGAGCGCGGAGAGGGAGGTGACGCTGGCGATGCGGAACCGGTACGTCTTGCCGGGCACCACGGCGAACACCGCCGGCGCGCAGTCCGGGTGCGTCACGTTGCACGACGCCGACGCCGTCGACGACGCCGCCGACGAGCAGTTGACGAACCGCCCGCGCCCGTTGATGAGCAGCGACTGCGGCTCGCCGACCCAGACCATGGGTACGGAGGCGAGCCCCGCCGCCTGCTCGTACGTGCTCCGGTGCCACCAGTCGTTGAGCAGCACGGTGTGTTCCCTGTCGTACGCGAACGGCTCCCGCTCGCCGGCGCCGGCGGCGACCTCGACGACGATCATGCCGTTGAGACCCGCCGACCGCTGCATCCCGTAGTGGGCGTGGTACATGTACGTCCCAGGGCGGTCGACGACGAAGGTGTAGGTGAAGGTGTCGCCGGGGAGGATGGGGCACTGGGTGACACCCTCCGTGCCGTCCGCCCACGGCGTGCCGATCTGCCGGATGCCATGCCAGTGGATCGCCACGTTCTCCGTCAGCAGCGAGTTCTTGACGTTGACGACGATGGTGTCGCCCTGGACGGCGCGGATGGTTGGCCCCGGCGTGTGGCCGTTGATGGTGACGGCCAGCTTGCGGACGCAGTCGGGCGAGGTGAACTGGTAGCTGATGTCCCAGTCGTGGCGCCGCGTCGTCGTCGTCGCGGCGGAGGCGACGCCGAACAGCTTCGCCGCGGCGGCTAGGAAGAGGCAGCAGAGGAGGAGGCTACACCGCGTCATGTCCCCTCTTGCTCGCAGCTCCATTGTTTGCTTTGCTAGCTAGCTAAGCTGCCTGTACGCGCGTCGTCTCGAGCTACACAAGTGGAGATATTTAATTTGGGAGCTCGCCGATGAGCGAGCTTGGGTTTTGGATGTTTGGAGAAGGTGTTGGTAAGCTTGTGATCGATGGCCGTGGCCTGGGTACCTGCCGTGTGTATATATATATATATATATGTGTGTGTGCGCGCGCGCGTCTGAGTACCGGCGAGATCGACGCGCTTTCATTGCATGACTGTTTGATAGACTGATTCCTCCCTTTATGCACACATATGCTCCCTTTTTATTTTTGAAGTACGCGGAGCTATTTTTGCTTATTCAGAGGGTTGGTGGTGCAGCGGCCAAGCAGACAAGCACATGGCCGTTGTCAATTCAAAACTAGTTATACGTTGGTTGTCAATTCAAAACTAGTTTATACGTTGCTACTCCATACACCGTAGCGCAGTGCGCTAACTGCACATTTTGGTATGAATTGAAGGGCATGTTTCTTTTTCAAAGTAATTGAGGGTATATTTGGATGAGGCAGTTTCTCGCTGAACCAACAACATTACGAGAAGCTGGTGTTGCAAAACCCAGAAAATAAACTATAGAAATCGAGAACTGGTTTTCCTAGCTTCTATGGATTCTCATCGGCTAAAACTCCCCGAATAGATCCGAGCTAGAACATAATTTAGGAACTTTTACTATTGTAATTTCTCATAGAATCTCTGGCTTTCCGAAGTAATTTATTTTCTAACCTAGTTTTTTTAGAATAGGGCATTATTAGAATAGGGCATTAGAACATCATATCCACAATGTGGAAATAGGAGGCATTAAGCT
Organism: Oryza officinalis; assembly: GCA_008326285.1. Taxonomy (NCBI): domain Eukaryota; kingdom Viridiplantae; phylum Streptophyta; class Magnoliopsida; order Poales; family Poaceae; genus Oryza; species Oryza officinalis. The sequence continues at coordinate 19,914,396 of BDMV01000009.1, forward strand.
CATAAGGTCTATTTATACATTGTGGAGATAGTCCTTATAGCTATCCTTTGTTTAATATAGCATTATGCATAAGGACCACCCATAAGGAATAAAAAATACAATCTTCTCTGCTCTCACCTTGTCTCTATCCAAAACAGTTGGTTGCTGCCATGGGAGAGGAGAAGCAGCAAGGAGCTCACCGTTGGAGAGGGGAGGAGGACGGGGAGCACCTGCATGGCCATAGCCGGAGATTCGCTCACAACCGCCGTTGAGGGATATGCCTGAGCGCGCCAATGCCACCGGATCCGCCCATGCGCGCCTTCGTCGCGGGATCCGGCCACGATCGTCAATGCCATCGGATCCACCCATTACCGCCGCCGAATCCGCCCATGCTGCAACCGTTGTCACCGCTGCGGTCATGAGATCCACTCGTGACCACTGCTGACGCCGCCAATGCCGTCGGATCCGCCCGTGCGAGCCGCCGCAACCGTCGTCGCCGGATCCACTCCCGTTAGTGATCACCTCCTTTTGCAGTGTCTTTCTTGTGGTGGTGTGGGGGTGAGGCAGAGGAAAGAGTGGTTGGAAACATAGTGTCTATCTTAATGCCCACTTTTCCATATGCATTGTGGAGGTCTTCATATAGATTGGTAGGACTCACCTAGGACCCACCTTAATATCTACTTTGATCTTATATATTGCTGGTGCCCTTAGTACCCTATACTCTCTTTATCCAAAACTCTAAGACCTATTTTATTTTTTAGTTTTTCTGAAAATCTAAAACCTATTTGTAATCACTATGTGCTAAATTAAACTGTTGATCAAAACCTTAAAAGTTATCGTAGTACCTATTGGTTTCATATTTATTGGTACTATCATATGGTGAATGAGTTAATTACTCCTCGATCTTGATGAAAAAGAAATATGTCTTACACTTTTGGATGAAGGGACTAATATCTAAGGACATTTTTGTTTAGGCTTAGATTTATTGATTTAGGCTTTTAAGTTGTCTTTTTCTTATATGATTTATTAGCCGATAGATTAAAAGTCCTAAGTTAAGTTTAGTGTTAGAGTCATACCTTTGCTTCACATAAGTAAAAAAAGATTCTTTAATTTTGTTTTTGACTTACCAATGTAAGAGTGACTTATGCCTTTAAAAAATTTAAATAAAAAACTATTTGTTTGTTTAGGCTTAATTTTTTTAACTAATAAACTGGCTTATAAGCCTTAAAAAAAAGGTCTAAACAGATCTGCAAATGGAAGAGAGAACTGATGAGGAACCTCTACGTACGCAGTTCCGCACTTTACCAGTTGTGCATTTCTTTTGACGCTGTCTTCTTTTTCAGACCTCAATCGATTTAGTTCAATTATTGAACTTTTGTTTGCTGCATAATTTTTCAGCTTTTGACGCTGTGCCCAGGCTAGTGGAATCTCCTAGCTATTTCCACTTGGACTTTAATGACAGCTCTACTATGTGGAAGCAGAATCGAGGGGTAATCGAGAAATCATTGAAAGGAAGATCAAATGGGACGGGATTTGTTTTCCCTAGTTTAATTAATATATGGATTGTTACGAGGATAATGTTACAGCTGGTAGTAATTAACAAATACTCTTTCCATTCTATATTACCATTCTATATTATATTACCATTCTATATTACAAGTCGTTTTGGTTTTTTTCTCTAGTCAAATATTTTTAAGTTTAATTAAATTTATAAAAAAATATAATAATATTTTTAACACAAAATAAATATATTGTAAAAATACTATCTTTGTGCGGCGCGTGGCCGCTGTCCGCCGCTGCGGGATGGTCAATTAACGGGGTTAGTCTAGACGTGTTATGCCTGCATATGTAGTCGATTGGGCGCGCCCGCGTAGGAGGAAGGCATGTCACTTGCAGCTTCCTAGAGGAAATCTATTATTTATGTGCCACACCTATCAAGACTGTATCAATGCGCGTTTCAAAGGAGAAAAAGAAAGATTGTATATATTTCTTGCGCCACAAAACTTACTTCAAAACAGTCATATTTATATCATAGTGTAATTATTTCCTACTTACATCCTAGTTACATATGTAATTAAAATGTAATTAACATGTAAATAGGATATAATTATAATATAATTAGTGTGTAATTATTATATAAAACATTATATTATATGCACACTGTACACTTTTTCCCGTCGTCTCTGTCCTTGCTCCTAACCAACGTGAGATTTTGCTTCAGATAGTGGCAGGTATGCTTGGCTCGGGTAACGAGCAAGTAAAGCACAGCAAGGAGAGGATCAACTGGCGTGTCCCGTCCTGAAGTTTTCTTTTTATAGTCTTAAATCATTAAATAAATTATTTAAAAAAATTGTTTGATTTAACCTAAAGTCAATCCATAATTAATAAACTCATTTAATAAAAAGAAAAGGCTTGGTGGGATTTTTTTTGAATTCCCCTTATTAAAATACACTAATTGGATTTTTAATGAAATTTTCAAAACAAAGAAAGTAATTTTAATAATTAAAAATCAATTATCGAACTTAAATAAATTCTAAATCTTTTTTCTTTTTCTTCTAACAGTTGGGCCGTTTCCGTCCAAACACCCCGCTCGACTTGCTTGCCCCGCGCCGCCCGCGCCCTTTCCTTGCTAGGCCAGCCCATGGCCGCGACCCAGCCGAGTCGCCTCCCCGTCCCTCTCTCTCCGAGTCACCGACAGATGAGGCCAACCTGTCGGGCTTGTCCCCTACCTTCATCCGGCGGAGCCGAAGGCACAACCGTCGCCCGTGTGCCTCACGTCGTCTCCCTGCCCACTACGCACATGCCGCCACTTTCTCCGCCCCACTTCCCCACTCCACCCGTGCTCCGCGCCCCCGATTCGCGTGGGATTCGATTTTTGAATCCAGCCGCCACACTTTCTCTATCTCCCCCACCCCACGTCGCCAGTTTTTCCACCTTTCTCGGCCTCGTCCAAGCCCCTCCAACCCCTTTAAAACCAACCCCGACCTCTCCTCTCTCTTTTTCCCCATCCGCCGCTGCTCCCCATGCCCTAAATCTCTCCTGTGCCATTACACCCTAGCGCCACCGCTTCTCACCATCTCTGGCCGCCGCTCGTCGTCGCTAGCCGCTGTGCTGGGTTGCGCGATCATCGCCGTCGGCTTCGTGAGGTCATGAACCACCTAGGCTGCCACCTCCCACTGTCGGACTCCCGCCGAAACCCCGTTCTCCTCGTGTGCCAGTGAGCTCTCCTTATCTCTCTCACTTCAACCAACAATGCCACTCACCGAGCATGCCTTCTTTAGGTCAAGCCGGAGCTTGTTCGCCTCTTTGCCGTCCTTCCTTGTCGCCGGCCGCCGCCGTTGATGTCTTCCTGAGCCGCCGCCACCGTCCTTGGGCTGTCTCCCATCACCGCGAGCTCTCGATAAGCCCTTCCCTCTCTTCCTTCGTCTCCGTCGTCGCTCACCGCACTTACTGCCGCGCTGGACGGTTGCCGCCGGCGACCATCGGGCCGCGCTCGCCGCCGCCTCCCGGTCGGGACGGCCAGCCACTCGCCGCAGCTTTCCCACCGTCCGATTTGCGATGCGGCAGATCAGGGCCATCCGTTCGGCCGCCCGCATGGCCGCCACGTCGGCGCCATGTGTGCGCCACGAGGTGCACCCGACTCCGGCCCGGTGGACTTGGTCGACCGTGCGCCGCCTCCTTGCACAATCGGCAGGTGGGGCCCCCTTATTGGCACCGCCCTCCCTAGGTGACGTCAGCCCTCGGGCTTTAATGCACAATAATTCATTAAGACTTTTTCTATTTATAGTAAAAACACAATTAAACTTTTAAAATTCATAACTAATTCATCCAAGCTTCGTTTAAGTCTAGTCAAATTGCAGTAAATTCATAAAAAATACCTAGAATTCATTAAAAATGGTTTTGTTTCCTGTTTCAGTGGAGTTATAGTCTATTTTGCTTGTGTGCTTTGTTTGTCGTGTAGATTCTAGCAGTTCCGATGCTCCCGTTTACTTTGAAGTTGTTGTAGAGGTCCCTGCAGCACTAGAGCAAGACAAGTCATACATTTGCATTGATCATATTGTACATATGTTGCAAATATCCCGCTTTCTGTTAAATTTGCATTGTTTTATAATGTCTCGTGGATACATATAGTACTCAGTCGTAGCTTGTTCACCTTATGTTGTTGATAAACTTGGGATTTAATATGACTAGATGTTAGGTTTAGAAATTGCTTAGCCATGCTTAGATCACTAGCTCATTATGGGAGTCTCAGTAATGTATTGTATTCTTAATTAATTAATGATGGAATTATGGTCATGAACCATCATGGTATTAATGTAACTAAAATATGACTTATTGGTGGGTTGTGGATGAATGATTTTGATATATGCGCCCATGGCATTTAAGGATAGGTTCGCAGGAAACTCTGAAAGAATTATCGTGCGTACCACAAGCCAGCGTGGGCAACGGTTGGGCTTGTAGTGTAGCTTTTTTCTTTCTGACGTATCTAGACAAGAGTGAGCATGATGGAGTTTGAATGAGCCCTGTGACGGTGTATGCGACTTCCGGATTCATCTAGGCACAAGAGAGGGCTGTCTATCTTGGTTTTAAGGGTAGAAGCGAAACCTGAAGTGTAGTGCGATTGGTTAGGGAGGGTTATGCGAAGAGTCCTGTCATAGTTCCTTTTCGGTATGTTGTGGTGGCATGTTAGCGCACGAAAACGTATTGTGGGACTATGCTTTGTGAGTACAGATGTATACCTCTAATCAGAGTAAAACTATTCGAATAGTCGTGTCTACGGTTACGGGTGATCAACCAGATTCACTGTGATTAGTCTCATCATTAATAATTTGACTTAATGGAACCGGTTTAGTTCAAATTGATGGTTGGACCTGTCTCAACATAATTTAGCGTTGGGCAGTGTTGTTTAATATTACTTTATTATATTCAACAGTTTTATTGCTTTTAACTACTATTTTTAAATATCCGCCTTATACAAAAAAAACCTCTAGTCTCCCTTGGATATACCTGCATCATACCTTCTCTTGGTATGATTTGCAGAGTACAGTGAATAGTATTCAGTCTTGCTCTGTGCCCCTTACATCAAAGTTGAAGTACTTCTCGGATGGAGGATACTTGGAGGAGTAGGCTTCGTCGCTGCCGTCAAAGATGCCCGTGGAGTGGAGTCACCACGCTGCGAGTGTTAAGTTGTTTAGTTTAGCTCGTTTTACTTTTTCGCTGTATTTGTAAGATTTTTTAATCTATTTGTAAGATATGGATCTGTATGTTAACTTTATCGTTTGTATACCTTGACTGGTCATGGATAAGAATTTAATACACATTCTGCTTGAAATTTTGGTTCATGAATTTCTGGACATGACAGGGTACCGACCATCTTTGTCAGCCTCGGTCAACAACACACATCTGAGCACCAATCTAACGGATCTTGTACCTCTTCGTTCGACAACAGAAATATTAAACACAGATCCAACGCGCCAAAATTCGACTAAAATCACAGCAAAAAGATGTTGACATAATTATAGCAAAACCCAAAATAACAGATCAACTTGAGCTACTGCTGTACACACATGTTTCTAATTAACGGCCACTTCTAGTTTGAGTACCTTCTATAGCTTCTCTCAGAAAATCTAACCCGTAATTTTTGTCCAGTTATCACGTCGGTGATTTTTCATGTTTATTTGGCTCTTTTTTCCTAGAGAAAATCTTCTATGTTGATCTAATTCTTTTTATATCCTCAAGTTTTGCTCAATTCCTTATGTACTTTCGAATTTAAGTTTGGATTCCTTTCATACTATTTTCGTTAGTTGATCGTAAATTGACCATTAAATTCATATAAAAAGTCTATTTTTTCTTGAGTATAAAAAATATATATTTATGGAGTATATTGTTTAAAGGTAGAAATTTATTGCAAAAGATTATTATACTTATGAATTTGATATGTGAGATATTATTTATGAGAAAATTTATTTGTAGATATGACATACAAAATTAATATTTATTTATTAGTTATTAAAAATTATTTATGTAGCATATAAATAGATTTGTCCTGTACAACAAATATGTTTTACTACAATCAACAAAAATATGCCACTTATATAATTTTACATAAATAAAAAAATGTCATGTCTAAAAATAAATTTTGTTGTAAATAAAATCTTGCATAACAAACTCACAGATATAAAAGTCTCATACAATAAATTTCTATACTCCAATAATATCCTCCATAAGTTTATATATTTCTTCATACCAAATGACAAAATAGACTTTTTACTGAGAATTTAATGGTCAACTAACAGAAATAATACGAAAAAAATTCAAACTAAAATTCAGGGTTATGCTAAGAAAATAAGCAAAACTTAAGAGCATGAAAAGGATTGTGCAAGGTTTCAGGGGGTACATATATAAGAAATTTTTTTTCTAACATGCATGTATACTCTCATGCCATTCGCAGTGAAAGTGTCATTTTTATGTTTTCAGGGATATCACATAAGCAATAAGGCATTTAATTGATGATTAAAATAGCTTATATAATATATGGTTTCATTTTATTGTTTCACATGTAGTACATACAAGAGATAAATTGTACTGAAAAAAATAGACAGTGACGGAGCTTGAACCAATCAGCAGGGAGGGTTATTAGCATGTAAGATGAATTATACAAGTAAGAGGGGTCATTTGATATAAATGATAACAACGTATAGCAGTAAATCATGTATTTTATATGCAAATGAGAAAACACTGGAGGGGCCATGACCCATGTTGACCCCAATGAAGCTCTGCCATTAAATTTAGATATGATTTTATTTACATAAAACTCATTTCATCTCTAATTTTTATTATTTTTTTACCATATTATAAAAATACTGATATGACACTTTATATTTATTTAGTGAGAATGAAATTCTTGTTAGGAGTGGCCTCAGAGTAGAAATGGTCGTCGTTATATTGTTTCATAATCATGTAACTAGCACGAGTACATCGTGTGGTTCTTACTTCTTCTTACAACTCAAAATGGTTCTCCGATTTAATGCAACTTAGTCCGAACCGCGTAGTTTGACACTCCATGAGAATTACAATTTGTCAAAACATCATCCGTAATAGTAAGCCTCGACTTGTCGTTACCGCAATGATGATATTTTGGTGAACTGTGAAACCGTGACATATTTGATGGTACAGGAGTGAGTCCCTTGACAAGAATCCATCATGTTCTCACCAAATTAAACTCCGAAAAGGGTTTAGAAAAAGGGATAACTTGTACAGCTTTCCTCAAGAACTTTCCAGCTTATTTTCCTTTTATTTTCCTCGTTCCAGGCTTTCGCATTCATTGTATCGATTCGCTGTTCAATTAATGACTTTCTTGAACGCGGTTTTTGTTAGAAAAGGTATTTCTTTTCCTTTTACTTTTTCTTTTTCATTCTTATGATTGTTTTTAAAAAGGAAAGAGAAAAAACTATACGGGTTTCATAACGTTTGGGACAACGATACGGTCTTCAAAATATATCTTTGACTGTAATTTTTTATTATAATATATACAATAAATAAATATATTTTTATTTTTATTATAGTATTTTATAAGCAAATTTATATATGTTGTTATAGTACTTTTAAACTAAATATTTTAAAAGTTATTGATAGTTAAAGTTATAATAATTTAACTTCAATCATGTTTAAAATATGAATTATAGAATCGCAGGAAGCCTATGAGAATTGGGAGAATTGTTCAATTCATTGTTAATTAGCAGCAACCTGCAGCCAGCACGATGATCAAATCGAATCAATAAGGCATCGCTCATAGACAGATGGATGATACATTTCAAGAAACAGGGCACACGCTTTATACTTCACGCGACAGAGTAGGTCAAAAACAAAGTACTCGTACTGGAGTGTACGTACGGTTAAAAAACGGTTGGTCTGCACGCCTCACGTACTGACGCAATTTAGCTCAGTTGTGGCAATTAGGAACACTGTATTTTTTGGATATGATAAATGCAGTAGTTCTACGCCAATAATTTCTTGCTTACGCTTTCATTTCCCGTACATTGCTCCGAAATAACGTAACGGATTTCCAAGCCGGAAAAAAATAATAAACGGGAGGAACTGTCTGATGTACGTAACAACCGCGGCGTAATTGCATTTGATTTGGTGAGTAATCTCTTCGCGTTTACGAATGGTCAAAAAGTACTTTTTTTTAGATGCCAAAAAAGTACAACTAATATTGACCATTGAACATGCATGCATATGAGTATGGCCGTATCTGAAGTCACTGCTGACAATGAAAGCTTGGCGAATTTGGACAGCAACAAGCTAAATTTTTGAAATATTCAACAGGGGATTTAGTTTGAAAAGGAAGGGGATTAATTTCGGAACTTTTGAAAAATCACATATGGATCGCTTAAATATCAACAGCTGTGTTCAACTCCGCAGGCCTGCAAGGCCGCAACATGACTGTTTGAGTTGTGTAGTGTGTGTCTGCGGCGCGTGTTGATACTGAAATATCAGATATAGGTGGTGTTTGAATCTTTTGAAGATAAAGATAAGGATGAATATTAAGTGTTTCACGTAAAACGAGATGACATTAACTTGTAATTAATTGAGTTTTAATTATTACAAACTTGAAAAATGGATTTATTTAATATTTTAGAACAACTTTCATATAAAAAATTTTCGCACGAAACGCACCGTTTAGCAGTTTGAAAAGCGTGTCACGATAATCTAAAATGTTATCTTTCCTTTACACAAGAATCGAACGGGGCCACAATGACAATCTATGGAAGCAAATTATTTTATCCTAGCTAGTTCTTTTTATCATAGAAATATTTTCCATCCTAAGTCTTTTTCCATAAGACACACGGCCAATAAGTATTTAATGAAATAAGGAAAAAGAATGATTTGATAAATCCCAACTACCTTTAAACTATAAAAACATCTTAAGGCTAAAGGCTAAAAGAACCATACATATTATAACAATTAAACCGATATATGTATATGTTATGTCACCTATAATAAAATAAAATATCCTTGACAACTGTTTTTAAAAGTGTAGTATCATTGTTTATACTATCCTGCTGCTCCTTCTATGATAGCATCATAGATTAATATTACAGTCAGCTGAAACAAATAAAGATACCCACTTCATCCCAAAATAAATCACCTTGGACGTGGACATGTCATGATTCTTCATACCACGAAATATCTCATCCCATTATATATTTATTTATTTTGAGACGAAGTGAGTAACTTGCATAGGATTAGATATTTTTTTATCAAATACTTTATTATTTGATAACGCTAAATTAACCAACATACTACGCTAGCCCAAAATAAAAATAGCCCTCTAAGTCAATTACCCTAGCTAGTTTGCATTAAGCAAAAGTAAAAGAGCAAATTATAAGCAGCGGTTTTGATCTCCTAACCAAAACAAATATATACTAAGGGTGTGTTCGTTCGGTTGAGTTGGGAAGAGATTTCGTCTGCACGAAAAACGAAGCGACTCATTAGTACATGATTAATTAAAAATTTACTAATTTTTTTTGAAAAATGAATTAATATAATTTTTTAAAGTAACTTTTGTATAGAAACTTTTTGTAAAAAATATACCGTTTAACAGTTTAAAAAACATACGCGTGAAAAAAAAGAGACGTAAGTTAGGAAAGTTGGATGAAGAACTCTTCCTTGCTCAAGGGCGAAGCTAAATGGTGGTTCGTGTGTGGACCATGGACTACAGCAATATTACCCATATTCTGATCCCTAAAGAAAAAACAGCAATATGTTTTGTCTGTCGATCTTCCTTGTCGACTCGTCGTTTCGCCCACCGCACTTTCCAGTTCGTGACTACGCCAATGATTGCGTGGGCACCACTGCTGCAACTCAACTCCCTTGGGATCGGGGACCCTTGACCGACGGCGGCATTCGGCGGCCAATGAGGCGGCGATCAGAATCAGGGAAGGTATGTCTTATCTCTCCTCCTGTCCTCTCTGGCCCTCCCTTTTCTGATCTCTCCTCATTGTTGGGATAGTTACTTTACTTCTAGTTAACAAATCCTTTATAGCCTTGGTTATATAACCGAGACACAAAATGTGAGGCTAAAGATGAATATTTTTAGTCCGATTATAGACTAAAAATCATCTTTAATATCGATTGATGTTACCAACTAGTGCTAAATATGTTTTCTGCTTTTCTCAATGCGCTTGCTTATATATATATATATGTATGTATTTATATATTTATGTATATGTATATGTATAAATACATATATATATATGCATGTGTATATATATAATATAATATACATGTATATATAAATTCAAATACATACATATATATACATGTCTCTCTCTATATATAGGGAACTACTATATGGTACCCTATATGCTAGGTAGCTTCATAGCACTTTTCACAACCCCTTCTGTCTTCGCACTCGAAGAGTAATTTTTTTACTCACGCGGCTCCAACAGCCAACCCACCCCACCCCATCCTATCCCCCTTCGTCAATAGTAATTTTTTTACTATCCCAAACTGCCTCCATTTTTCACCTATATGGATCGATTGATCAGCATATGGGGAGTAATTTTTTTACTTTCATCTTGACATCCTCTCTATATATATATCCTTTGCCCGTAGCTAGCCATTTAATCGCTCCTACTTTTTTCGTCCGATTTATATGGATGTGACAACAATATGGGGAGAGCGGTGACGGGATGGTGGTGGCTCCTCGACGTCGACAGCAAGTTCCACTTTTTCTTTTTTTTTTCATTTTTTACAATGGTGAGGAGGCTGCCCCATGGTGCCACGGTACTGTCCAGCCTAAGAAATCAATCGTGGTGCTGCAGTGTTGTTGACCGGGATCATTCGCTTGTCGATCTGGAAATTATTGGCTCATGTTTGCCGATTGGGATGTTGCCGAGAGCCGTCCATGGCCCTTTGTGTTTCTTTTGTAATTTGTTCATCGTGCGTAAATTTTTTATGTATGTGCTTCACTGTATGATGTTGAAACAATACGTACTAATTGTCATTCACATATCAGTATATCAAAGTGGAGTAAAAAAATTAGTATTGGTAATTTTGTGGAGTAAAAAATTGCAATTCACGTGATATGTTGGAAAAAAATTAAATGATGAAAGCTAAAGTTATACATGTTGATAAAAAAATCACCGCACGATGAATATGGAGTGATTCGTGTTAGTAAAAAAAAACTAAATCATGGATATTGAAAGATGATTACAGGATTGATATGAGATTTGAACTTTGATCGTACCTAAAAAGTTTTCTCAAGAATTTATGCTAGATTTTTACATGGAGACACGATCTGTCCCATATTTATAGGTAGTAAGATTTTACTGGATAAAAGCCATGAGAGTATAATTTTTCAACTTGATGAGGATGGAGGTCACATGGCGAGTAAAAAAATTACGGACTTGGATACTATTTCGCACGATCCATTTTTTTCCGGAACTAATAAGCTGCACTGGTGTTATTTTCGGATCGAGACTGTGGAGTCTGTTCATTATTCACGTCACTAGGAAAGTTAGCACGAATTAATTCCCTATTTTTCGTGACCTCATTTGACGGCTTCTTGAATTAAAGTCTATTTAAAATACGCTATGATCGCGCAGATTCTAGTGCATTGAGTTTTTTTAACTATCACAATTTCTAACCTTATCACAAGAAAATAATTTGTGCCACCTAAACTTCCGATGTAACAAAAAGCAATAAATAAATTACCACCACTCTATTTTATTCTTAAATGAAAGTAAAATTATCACTAACATAAACCTCACGACAAGTAAGGCCCAGAGTAATTTTTTAACTTATAACCATTGGCGGAGATGAGACAGTAATTATTTTACTCAGCCTTCACTAGGAGTGGTGTACAAGGAAAGATGAGCCAATGATTTTTTTACTTGCCATACAAAGAACAGATAGTATTTCTTTACTCACTAAACGTTCAACATGACCAGATGAGTAATTTTTTTAACTCAGGACAAATGGGACGGGAAAAGCCTTTGCAAGTGGTGACAGCAGTAAAAGCGGTCTAGGACGCTAAAAAATGGAAATCACGGGCCGCATGCTCGTTGTTACTCGCGTCATGGCGCTGCCTAGCGCGCAGCGCTATATATATATATATAATATACATACATACATATATATGTGTGTGTGTATATATGTATTTATATGTATATATATGTATATATATAAGTAAATACGTACACACATGATTAATATATATTTGTATATAGCATCACATATATATAATTGCTGGTATATATTACTTATGTACAATGGGAATTAAATACATTTTTGATATATGTACAATCGTTGTTAATTTCTAATGTTCTATCATATATTACAAAAGGTAAGAGGTGAATTGTTCGTGACGAGGAATAGGTTGTTCGTTGTCGTGGAATTCTCCTGATGGATTAACAATCTTATCCATAATAAATCCCATCGGTTGTTCTTGAACAACCTTTATGTTATCCGTCGAGGGGAGTTGGTCCTTCATCCAAATAACCTGTCGTTTTAAAAAAATGAGATATGAATATACTAAATCAATGAGAAGAGTGTAAATAATTCTAGAATGGTATTTGTGTACTTCAATGTTCTTATCAGTGTTAATGCCTTGTGCTACGCAGTGAATAAAATCATATACATAGTAGCCGCATAAGTTGGTCCTCTGTTCCTGTCATAAACACTAAAGGAGAAACGAACTTAATAAATATTTCTATTATAGAATAAATGAGATATATAATTTTAGATCATGTACATATCGAAAAGTCCATCCTCACAGCCAATTCTTCCTTGAATTCCCCGTGGACGTTTGTACGGAATTTTGCCCATGCCCTACGGTTGCAAACTGTAATTAATGATGCTTTAATCCACATAGTAGCGATAGCAAAAATCATAATGATAGTACTAGTGATATTACATGTTAAGCATGTCAACGATTTTGTTGAAAGTATCCCTTAGTTTTCGCATAGAGTCCATGACATGAATCTTACTTCTGGACATGTCTATGACAAAAAGGACCTACTGGAATCTGCAAATTGCATGAAATATGATATACATATCATTTTATAAATACGAAAAGGAAATTGGTAATAAAGGTAGTAAAAACTCACTTTGTGTTATAAGGCAAGAGTATGAACTGCTTAAAATGTTGCTGCACCAGGAATTTGTAAACGTTTTTCTTGGTTTTGTCTAACCAGTCATCTATGGTCTTCTCATTGATTATATAAGGGTCCATAAAACCACAGTTGAAGTATCCATGCCTACGACAATTTTGAATCCCAATTCTATAGTGAAAAAAAGACGTTAAATCTTTGATGTTACATACGACAGACTAATGAACAAAATAAAATTAAACGACACTCACAGAACTCAACAAGCGAGAAGACAGACGTCAAGGGCGTCTTGTTGGTATACGTCGTAGACAATCTTGAAGTTGATCCACATATCGTACATCCTACGGAAGAAATCTTCATCTTTAATCCTTATCGCGAACATAATCCTACCATGAGCTCATTGATCTATGAACCATTGATGGAATCGGTACATCTATGTAGGTATGTTCTTGACCAGCTCTAGCTTGACAAGTGGTGCGTCGATTGCGTATGGGTGTTTTAGATATTCTTCTATGGCGTTCTTAATAGGGGCTATCCCCAATAGTTGCTCCTTGCTAAGATGTGTATCTGCCATAAATTCTTGTAAAGTAATCTCAAGGTTCGATGGCATCGGGTCAACCGCTTGTTTTTCTTGCATTCCAAGTTGGGGGACAGTCTTTGTCTTTCTTGTGCTCTTTCCATAAGACTTACGAATTGAGCGGTCGTAGTCTGATAGTAAGGTCTTTCTCATGGGTTCGCTCATCTTCTGAAAAAAGGCCTTAGTTGCTGGGTCTATTGGAGTCTTCTTTTGTAGACTCTGTGGCTTGAAGTGCTCCTTCACTTGCCTTTTCACTTCCTGGTCAATCTCCTCGTCAGTCCTATCATACAATCTTTTCTTGAGAGCGGCTTTCTTTGGCTCGTCAAGTCTTGGCTTCTTCGTTTGTGTGGACTTTGACGGCGTGGAACGAGATGGGTAAGACCATTGTTGCCTGCTACTTGCAGTTGGTTGTGGTGGTGAAATGGAGGAGACGGATGCGACAGTGGAGACCGAGGTTGCGGAGGAGACAGTGGAGACCGAGGATTGTCAGGCTATGACGATGAAGATGTAGGATCAGACAGTGGCTGATCTAGGATTTAGGATATGGGTGGTCAGACTCAAAATTTTTTTCTAAACACCATAAATCTAACGATGCTAATATGTACACTACAAGTATAGATAATAGAATAGACCAAAAGTGTACCATGATATATTAATAAGACATCTTAAAACATATAAAATCAGTAATTAAGTAAAATTTTGACTTAAAGAAACTTACATGACTAGAAAAGTTTAAAGAACATTACCATACTACTTATTTTTCTTATTGGGTCTATGCCTTCTAATGGCTATGAAAGTTTTCGTTATATGTTCTTCATCTACTTTAAAGAAAACATCCCGCTCAATGAATGTGACTAGACAATCATCCAACAGGCCATCACCCATCTTATTTCTCAACTTATGCTTGATGTAATTCATAGCAGAAACTGCTCTCTCAACACTTGCCATCGCAATCTGTAGAATCAATACCAATTTAAGAAGCAAGTAGAGCAAATCATAAACAATATGTCTCTTTGTTTGACGAAGCTTGACTGAGAGATCAACAAGATTGTTTAGGCCTTTGAAACCATTGTCTTTTCTCATGTCATCAATATAATTCTCAAGTTGCATATCAAGTCTTAATAATTTAGAACTTGAAATATCATAAGGATAGAATTCAGCAAGTCGACGTACCTTTTGTGCATTAAAAAAAATAAAAATGAGTCAACGCTCAACAGGATTCAAGAATACCATACAATATACAAATTCACAATTATACATACCTTCTATGCATCAAAAGATGCAAATGAGTCAGCTGGATTCAAGGCTACCATATAGGAAAGCAATTCCATATTAACCTCATCAAAGCGATTGTTAAGCTCTTGGCTAATTTGATCAATGATCCCAGTATATACTTCTCTCCTAAAGTGGCCACCATTTGTTTGATTTCGAGCAAACCTTGGTGATCTTCCAAAAGACACATAAACACTATCTGTTTCAGGAACTTCAACACCATGTTTATTGCAGAACAAAGTGACCCTTTGAAGGAATGCAACCCACCCATCAGACCTCAACTCTTGCATTCTACTTTTTACCAAACGAACGAGTGTCATTGCATCAAGAATATCTTGCTCTCTTCTTTGCAAACACTCAGACAAATCATTTGTGTATCCAAGAATGACAAGCATCAAGTGTGCACTGAAAATAAAATCAGATGGCTCAAAAACTCCAACTATAGCATGTATTTTTGGCCATTCAGCCCTTTGTGAAGTATCTTGTCCAAGGTTTATAAGTACATCATGGATTGCAAGATACATAGCAATAATATTGACAATGGTTCTGTAGTGAGACCCCCATCGAGTCACACTAGGCCTAGATAACTCCATCTCTTGATTTAGTCCACTACCAGTTTATATTACACCACATTCAATTGCTTTGACAACATCATGAAGTCTAGCATTTGGAAGCATGTCATGCCACTTGCTAGAAACCCCAACAATATTCAACAAGAGAGATACTTGGGTGAAAAACCACACACAATCATCATTCCCCTTGGCAACAGCAACAAGAACAAGTTGGAGTTGATGTGCAAAACAATGGATATAATAAGCAGAAGATGAATCTTGCATTATCAGTGTTTTCAGCCCTTTAATCTCTCCTTTCATGTTGCTAGCCCCATCATAACCTTGGTCACGAATTTGACTTAGAGTCAAATGGTGACTAACAAGTAATTCCTGAATTGCCTCCTTAAGTGACAAAGAAGTGGTACTTTCTACATGGACAACTCTAAGAAAGTGCTCACATGGCCTTCCCAAATTATCAATATAACGCAAGCAAAGAGCTAGTTGTTCTTGATGAGATACATCACTAGACTCATCAGCTAGAATTGCATAGTGGTCATCACCAAGTTCTTCAATAATTTTTTTCTAGTTTCTATGGCACAACAATTTATAATTTGCTTTTGTATTTCTGAACATGTCAAGGTGCAATTACCCGGGACATTCTTCAAAACAAACTTATCCACCTCTTTACTATTTGATGCAAGCCATTTCAAAAGTTCAATGAAGTTTCCTCTATTGCTAGATTGTTCACTTTCATCATGTCCACGAAATGCCAACCCTTGATGCAAAAGAAACTTTAAACATCTAAGTGAATAAGTCAATCTGATCTTGTAGAAACGTAATTCCTCACTACTCCAATTCTCAATTCTATCATCAATTGCTGCAGTAGGATTCAAATATAAATTGTACCTCTCTTGAGCTGCATTGTGCACACTTCCTACTCCACCCACATGTTTATTAAGTGCATCATCTCTATTCCAATTTCTCCAACCATCATTAGTAAATGCATCAGTTCTACTGCCCTTGCCATGTTCTCTTTTAAACAAGTAGCATACAAAGCAAAATGCAGATTCATTCTTGATACTATATTCAAGCCAATGATCTTTATGAAGCCAATAAACAATGAATTGCCGATCTCTATTTCCAATTTTTCTTTTCTTAAAATCATGCGGAAAAGGTTTAAATGGACCTTTAAGAATATCTGCTCTCCGAATTGCATCTTGATCATTGACAGGATAACTTACAATGGGTAGTCTTTTCCCTCAATCATGTGGAAGACGGTCAATGTCATAAAACGGCGAAAGCGTTGGCGGCGGTGGCGGTGGTGGTGACACATCTTCCTCAACGTCTTGTTCTTGACTGTGCTCCTCTACCACAACCAGGGAAGAAGGCAACATAGAAGCATTCTTCTTTGTTGCATGTTTTCGAAAAAAAGATGCAATATTTTCATCTTTCTTCATGTTTCAACAATCAGCAATCTACAATATATTATATAGTATAACAATTTAATATCACAATGCACATTGCACAAGAGTTAAAATTTAAATTTGAAAATTGAAAAAGGTAGAACACCTAAAATTGAAAAATCAAAGTCACATCGTTGACCGTCGCGGTCTCACGGAACAGAGAGAATCAGAGATGCAGGTCGGCTGGGCACGCAGCGGAGAGAGGGCAGCGGCATGACAGAGAGCAACCGGACTACCGGCGCCCGACGGGCTGGCTGCGGGCGGCAGCCCGACTGCGGCGGCGGCGGTCGGCGTTCGCAAAGCCTGAGATCTAGTCGGCGGTTGGCCGGACGGCGGCGGCGGCGCTCGACACGCAGCCTATTCGACGTCGGGTGGCGGGCTTGCGGTCGCACGATGTGATGCGCCGCGTGGAAAACAAGGAGTCGGAGAGAAAGCGATGCGCCGAACCACCGATGCCGTGATGCCGCGCGCGATTTCCGATTTTCCAGGACCCCAGTTGTCGTGCGATTAGGTAGATAGTTTTTTTTCTAAATTTCGCTATATATTGGAGTCGGTTGCTAATTTTTTGGGTGGTCCAAGGACCACCCGGACCACCCTATACATCCGCCCCTGGGAACGGACGCTGCTGCTCGCCTGGGAAGCACGATGTAGCGCTTGCATCATAGTATGATGATGTGGTAGTCTCTCCTAGTTTCGTCTTCCCAGCTCCTCCGGGGATGTCCAGCTCGAGATTGTCAAATCCTAGGCAGACCCACTATATCTCGACCTTTCAGTATCGAGGTGGAATCAACCAACAGTGGTACATCGCGTCTTGCTGGAC
The DNA here is from genome assembly GCA_008326285.1 of Oryza officinalis. Taxonomy (NCBI): domain Eukaryota; kingdom Viridiplantae; phylum Streptophyta; class Magnoliopsida; order Poales; family Poaceae; genus Oryza; species Oryza officinalis. The sequence continues at coordinate 19,932,176 of BDMV01000009.1, forward strand.
TTGTATGGCCACACCCTCCGTCACCTTCACAAGAAACGAGGTTAGTTAGTAACATATGCACCAATTTTCGCAAGCTACAAAGTAGGATGTGCAAACTACGAGTATACCTTGATTGATAGGTTCTTGAAGGGAATATGTAGCTCACATGGTGTCCGTTGCGTGATTTCATTCATGGGGCACGGTGGTTCATCAATAGCTGGCCCTGCTGCAGCTTCGTTGGTCTGATCTCCTACTTGCCCTGTAGAAGCGCAGCTGCTTTGGCTGCCTGAGGGGCTAACCATGACGGGAGGAACAGATGGCTGGGTCTGCTGGCTCCACTCACTTAATCGTATATCCACCTGTCTTGCTATCTCCTCCTGCAATCTTTGGATGTAGTTCGTGACCTTCAATTCCAGATCAATCAACTTCGCATCCTGATCTCTCTTGCTTCTCATGCGACTCCGGTACATGTGGATGTCATCTTGAAACCCATACTTTCATGCAACCACACCTTTTCTGCACGTTCATCCTGGACGCTCGGGATTCTACAGTGCTAATGTAAGCTTGTCCTTCTTTCTGTCGGGCTGGAATCTTCCCTGCCTCTAGGGCATCCACAAGACAGTGAGCTTCTTGGTGTATGTCATCTTTAAAGATCAAGGAGCCATCAGCAGCATTGAGTGTTCCCCCATGAGCATAGTACCAATGTTTTGATCATTCAGGCCAATTAACTATGGCCGAAACGATACTTCTTGCGGCTAAAGCATCTTTCATTTTCTGCCACTTGGGCACTACTTTCTTATAGCCGCCCGACCCTAGCCGATGAAAAAATTTTTTCTTAGAGGCATTGGCTTTGTTCTTTGCTATCTTGGCTTGCCCTTTCTCTCTTGTCTTGTAAGCTACAAATGCATCCTAATGATCCCTCAATTTGGGGAATTTGTTAAAATCCGGTGTCAGATCCTTCAGGATATATTTGTTGTACAAATCTTTCTTGAATCACTAAAATTGTTGGGTCATCTTTTTAAGAGTCCAATCCTTCACTTTGGTTTGTTCTGCCTGAGGGATCGTGAAGGTCTCGAGCATGGTGGTCCACAACATGCCCTTCTCTGTATTTGGAAGATACGTTTCTTCCACATCGCCGCGTTACCTTGTTTGGGCGCAAATTCTATTGATGAACACGTGATCCCTCACGACCCAACTACTATGTGACACAAACTTCCTTGGTGCATCTTCGTAGGCAACTGGTTCGCCATATGTTTTCAGTGCAGTTATAATGTGTCTCTCCTCCACCTTCTTTGCGAGACCTCGTTGTTCACATGCCCTCTTTGAATCAACGTTTGATTGGTTGTCTTGTTGCTCATCCTCGTTTCCCTCCTCGTCTACTTCTTCGTTCCCTTTCTTGTTCCCCTCCTCTTGCTCCTCATTCAGGTATTGGCTTGGGTCCTCGTTTTCCTCCTCGTCCGTCCAGTATTGGCTGCTGCCCTCATTGATCGTGTCCAAGAAGAACTGTTCGTCATCACGATCTGCCATCTGTTCCTAACATTAAATAATACAGAAAATATAAATTACTACAAAAGATGCATGATATTTGTTATATCTACATTGTCGACAAATATGCATATACCCCCGAGTATATAATACTTGTTGTTTTGGACAAGACCTAAGTCAAATTTACTTATGCTTGACTATGAAGAATTTCTAAATTTCACTTACTTAAAAAATATACAACCTATATATATATATATATATATATATATATAGTAATCATAATTAATACATAAACAATAATTAATTTACTAATTTTTATTTACTTATGTACGCACGAACAAATATGCATTATATAAGCAATAGTTAATTGAACTAGGTATGTACAAAACGATTTGCATATAATTAGAATTAATACGTCACATCTAATTATATAGTCCATATAACTTGCCTTAGCGATGCTTGGCGACCATCAGAGCACGTAATTCAGCTTAAAAGTCGCCCGCGTCCAGTCCTGACAAGGAAACAATCGTTAGTTAACTAAAACATGTACATTGAATTGAACAACTAAAACATAGCACAAATTGTAAATATCTTTTTCTTGTATTAGCTATATTTTAATTAGTTTTAGAAGTTATTTAAAATTCTAAACATATTTTTAATGTGTTCTTCTTATTTTCTAATTATTTTAATGATTTTAAAAAGGACTTAATCGAAGCCATGGTTAATTATATATAAATTCTATAAAATTATAAAAATTATAAATATATTTTTCACGTATTATCTATATTTTAGTTATTTTTAGAAGATTTTTTAAAATTCTAAACATATTTGTAATGTGTTATTCTTATTTTTAATGTATTATTTTAATTTTTTAAATTTTTAATGTACTATTTTATTTTGTAATGTGTTGATTTTAATTTATAATTTTAATTAAGTTTGTAATGTATTTTTTTAATTTATATTTTTTCTTTTTGTTTGTTAAAAATCAGGGAGGGACTGACAGGTGAGCCCGTCCTGTTAGCCCTCTCCACATACTGCCGGCGCACGGTGGACCGAGTCCACCGTGTGCCGGCTTGTTCGTGGGCCGGCCGGCGGCGGCATTGGTAAGGTCAACCTCGGTGGCAGCAACAAACTGTGGCGGCCGCATTCGGCAACGACGGCAAAATCCGGTGGCGACGACGCGACAGTGACCAAGGAGATGGGATAAGGAAGCGGCGGGGCCGAACCTAGGCGTGGCGGCGACAGCAGACGCAGTGGAGTCGACGGAGGAGCAGCTGCAGCGGTGGCATGACGCGGTGGAGCCGACGGAGTCAACGGCGTGACAAGGACGAGTGCTTCGAGTGAGATCGATCGATGAAAACTGTTAAGTGTGATATCGATGTGAAATAGCCATATATATATATATATATATATATATATCCTCATCTTTAGTCTCGGTTGGAGTTACGAACCGGGACTAAAGATATCTTTAGTCCCGGTTCCAAACTCCAACCAGTAAGGTAGCACCTTTAGTGTCGGTTGGTATTATGAATCGGGAAAAAAGATACTTTCCCGCTATTTTCAAAAAAATTTTTGGTCCTGACCATGGATAAAAATAGGGACTAAAAATAATTAGGATACATTAATGAGAATACATTTAAAATAGGTTAAAATTATAATAAAATTTTACAAATCATATATAATTAACCTAGACCCTATTAAGTGCATTAAAAATAATAAAATATATAAAAGTAATGAGAATACATTTAAAATAGGCTAGAATTTTAATAAAATTTTAAAAATCATATATAATTAACCTAGTCCCGATTAAGTGCATTAATAATAATAATAATTCATAAAAGTAAAGTAATGAGAATACATTTAAAATATGTTAGAATTATAATAAAATTTTAAAAATTATTTATAATTAACCTAGGCTTGATTAAGTATATTAAAAATAATAAAAAGTCATAAAGTAATGAGAATACATTTAAGATAGGTTAGAATTGTATTAAAATTTTAAAAATCATATATAATTAACCTAGGCCCGATTAAGTGCATTAATAAATCCATACGTTTGCCAAGGAGGTCACTTCTGTGCACTTAGGTTTTTTCAAACTTTTAACCAAAATACTTCTTTCATTGCCAGAAATAGCAAATCAAATGAATTTACATAGTCCATACACCAAGATAGTATATATAATTTGATTTACATCGTCCATACATTAAGGTAGTATAAATAATTTACATCATTCATACAATCAATCTCATAATGTGATGGTTGATGCAACATACTTTCTTCTTATGAATGTTCCTTCGCTATGATTGTTGCATAAGTAAGGGGTGTCCTCATTTGTTAGGAGGATACTCGGGTCAACCGTCACCACGAATGGAGGTTGCCCATCAAACTAATCGTAATCTTTGTCAGTCTTATCCTCGACTCCGACGATTTTCCTTTTTCCTAGGAGAAGCACGTGGTGCTTTGGCTCGTCGGGCCCTTTCCTCTTCTTTGGTTTGCTAGACATGTCCTTCACATAGAAAACTTGCGTTATATCATTGGCTAGGGCAAATGGTTCGTCTGAGTATCCAACCTTGTTAAGGACAACTGTTGTCATCCTACAGTTATCAATCATTACGCCTCCACTAGTCAGCCTAACCCATTGGCACCGACACAGAGGGGCTTTCAAAGGTCCATACTCAAGTTCCCATATCTCGTCGATGCCACCATAATACGTGCTAGTTGTCCCATTGTATCTCATGGCATCGATACAAACAACACTGTTTTGGTTCGTGCTCTTTTTGTTTTGAACTCTTCTGTAAAATGTATACCCATTGATCTCATATCCTTAGAATATCGAGATTAAACAAGATGGTACCCTCGCCAACAAGGCTAGTTGTTGGTCAATTGTCTCGTTACCCATGAGATGTTGTCGTAATCAAGCGAGAAAAGTATCAATGTAATGACGTGTAATCCAGGCATTGGACTTATCGATGATTTTGGAGCGAACAATCGCTATGTGCTCCTCGATGTAAGGAGCCACAACCAAAGATTGTTGCAAAATCGTGAAATGTGCTTTACAGAATAAATCGTTGTATATAGTCATTATTGCTTTCCTTCCAAGAGTCATCTTTCCCTATAGTCTCCCTTCATGGCTTGATTCGGGGATCCCGATTGGACGAAGGTCTTCAATAAATTCTACGCAAAACTCAACAACCTCCTCTGTTCCATACCCTCTTGGCAATGCTTGCTTCCGGACGAGAACAATTATGAACGTACTTCTTTAGAACGCCCATGTACCTCTCGAAAGGGAACATGTTGTGTAAGTATGTACACAGAGCCGAGAATACCGATCTCTTTGACAAGGTGACATAGAAGATGCATCATTATATTGAAGAAAGATGGTGAAAAGATCATCTCAAATACGTACGGTCGGTTTCATCCATACAGTGGGTGCAGACCCTATACCCATTGTTTGATTGTCTCGATAGGTTGCTAAGTGCAAACCAATTGTTAATGGTTACGAATAGCAACACTCGTAGATTAAATTGCTTCTGTTTGTCCTCATCCCACACAGGGACATCTTCTGTCTTCCACAACAGTTGCAAATCTTCAACCAATAGTCTTAAATACATATCAATGTCATTACTAGGTTGCTTTGGGTCTTGAATAATAATCGGCTTCATGATGTACTTTTGCTTCATGCAAAACCAAGGGGGAATGTTGTAGATACATAGGGTCACAGGCCAAGTGCTACAACTGCTGCTCATCTCTCCAAATGGATTCATACCATCCGTACTTAAACCAAATCTTATGTTTCTTGCATCATTTCCGAAGTCTTCAAATGTTATGTCGATGTTTCACCACTGCAACTTATCGGAGGGTTGTCTCAACATCCCTTCTTGTTTACGTTCTTCTGCGTGCCAGCACATCATTCTAGCATGCGCTTTGTTCCTAAACAAATGCCTCAAATGTGGTATTATAGGAAAATACCACATCACCTTAGCAGAAACTCTCTTCTTTGAAGGCTGTCTGTCAACATTACCGGGGTCATCTCATCTAATCTTGTATTGTGATGCCTTACAAACTGTGCATGCTTCCTGGTTCTCGTACTCCTCACCGCGATAGAGGATACAATCGTTCGGACATGCGTGTATCTTCTAGACTTTCAGTCCTTGAGGGTAGACTACCTTTTTAGCTTCGTGTGTTGTTTCGGGCAATTCGTTTTCCTCCGGAAGAATATTCTTTACGAGTTTCAGTAACTCGCCAAATGCCTTGTCAGTCACACCACTTTTTGCCTTCCATTGCAAGAATTCCAGCGTGGTACTCAACTTTTTGTGCCCCTGTTTGCAACCTGAGTACAACGGTGTTTTGTGGTCCGCTAACATACGCTCCAATTTCTAAACTCTTGCAGTCTTTCTTTGTGTTGCACAACATCTGACCAAGATCATCCGCACCGTCGTATTCTTCAACAGCTCCGTCCGCATTGCCTGTTGTACTATCTGCAAATCCACCATATTGAGCCCAGTCCGAAATATTGTCGTTTTCTTCTTCATCTTATTTCAGTGCAACCCCTAACTCTTCGTGCGAGGTCCAACAATTATAGTTAGGCATGAATCCCGACTACAACAAGTAGACATGAAGAGTTCTTGATGTAGAATACTCCTCTTGGTTTTGTACTTTTTGAATGCACAACATATAAAACCCTTAGACTTGTGGGCATTGGCCACACTCAAAAAATAATACACGCCATCAATAAACTCCTTCGACCGTCGGCTCGCGATGTACATCTATTGCCAATTCATCTATATCAAATAAACAAATACAAACAAAGTCCACGAAGATGAAAATAATTAAATAATCATATAATAATTTAAAACATCATAATTAAACTCAAAACTGACGGTACACATAGAAAGCCCATACGCGCTCATATACATAGAAATCATATATGAGGAGATTGTTGTTGAGCTCACAAATATCTATGACCATTTCTTTAAAAACTGTAACCATATTTTTTCATGTATTATCTTTATTTTAAATATGTTTATAAGCTTTTTAAAAATTCTAAACATATTTTAATGAACTCTTCTTATTTATAACTATTTTAACAAGTTTTAAATGGACTTAATCGGAGCCATGGTTAATTATATATAAATTCTAGAAGTTTTAAAAAATTGTAAATATATTTTTCATGTATTATCCTTATTTTAATTATTTGTAGAAGTTTTTTTAAACTTCTAAACATATTTTTAATGCATTCTTCTTATTTCTAAATATTTTATAATTTTTAAATGGACTTAGTTTTCTATTATTTTGTCTTTCTTTTCTATAATTTTTCTTTGTTGTCTTTTTTAACATGTTTATCCAAATTTAATACCCTTATTTTCTAAAAAAAAATTTCTCTCATTTTTTTTTCATATACCTTTTTGAGAGACAATGAGGTATAGAAACATAGCTAAAAATGTAATATATTAACCATACATCAATAGAGGATGAAGTTGCTAACCTTTTAGATCTCTTCGATTTGTGTAATATCACCAAAATATTTTGACAAAAAATTTTGGCAGCACCTCTCTTCCTCCTTCTCCTCTTAGCAGCAATGACTCGGGCTAAAGGAGAAAGAAGACATATAAAAAATATATTATCTTTAGTATCGGTTGATGTTACCAACCGGTAATAAATATCAATATAATCTTTCGTACTGATTGGTGTTACCAACCTGTACTAAAGTATTAATCTTTAGTACCGGTTGATGATACCAACCGGTATTAAAAAGTCCGAGGGATCTGATAGGGTACTGACAAGGTTGAACCGGGACTAAAAATAATCTTTATTATCGGTTGGTGTTATTAATCAGTACTAAAGATTATACAGTGTTGTGGGGGTTTTGAACCAGTGCTAAAAAACATCTTTAGTACCAGTTGATAATAGAGCCGAGATATTTGTGTTTTTGATTCCACGACGAAAGATAAGTTTTTCAATAGTACCCGTCTCCCTTAAGTCCACCCTAGTCACTAAATTACTAATTTGATTGGTAGGCGGCTAGGCCAGTAGACCTTGCGCTCTTGTCGATGGCCAACAGGACGCCCGCAGGCCACAAGGGGAACTTGTGAAAGCTAAATGAAGCATCAGCGTCGTATAAACTGTGGGCACCTGGAAATCATACCGTCCAATGTATTTTGTGACCATCACATAATTTTGGATGAGTGGGATCCATACACGCATAAATAGCCACTCATACCTCAATGTGCTCATGATCACAAAATTTACAACATTCGGTATAAAATCCATAATGCCGAATAATGAGCAAAGAAAATATTGTTCGGACTTCGCATGCCAGCCAACTTCAGCCTGAGACATGCCCGTCAAACCACACGAAGGCGGCGACCAGATGTGTTACACATCTCAGGAGACTTGACTCAAATTGCGAGAGTTCTACAACATCTCAATTGTTCAAAATTCATACTCGTGCTTAGCTAGTCTCCAGGAAAAGCGACTAGCCTTGCACTTTCATCGCAAGCAATTGATAAACATCACAAATGCATAAAGGTAGATAAAAGGACAGCAATATACATATGTCATAATGGGATTCAACAACCCATCTTACAACACAAACTATAGCAGCGGAAGTTTTATAAGTTCACATAAGCAAAAGTAAGGCCCGTGGTTTGCCAACCATCCCACAAGGGGAACCAACCGGGGCACTCATTACCCTCACCGCCCTCGATAGGGTAATAAAAACAATCAAGTGCTCCGGCGTCCTGGTCTGAAAGTTGCAGACATCGGGTTAAGAATGTACTCGCAAGACTTACACATTAATATATATACATAGATCAAAGGAGTATGCAAGCTTTTATCTTCAAAGATGGTATAATGGTTCAAGTTTTGCATAAAAGCTAATTTAGTTGAGCAAACAACAAGTTGCAAATATAAATTTTCCAACTTAGCATAATCTGAAATTTAATCACAAATAAGTACAACCCGTGCTCTCATCACCATCCATGGACTTCCATTGTCCAACCATGGCTTGCAAATATAACCATCTCATATCCAAGACTAATTCAACCCATTTAACCCAAGTTTGATGCTAACATAGACTGACTAACACATCAAGCGATCGTCCTGTAACCGTGGACACGACTATTTGAATAGTTTTACTCTGATCAGAGGGATACATCTTTACCCACACGAAATGAACAAGGATCAAATGCTTTACATGCACACAGGTGTGACCTACAAGTGACACAAGTTCATAACATGCCATTTACTAGTCACACCCCAACCACCTAAACCATGCTTAGGCCCCCGACGACTTAGCCACGTGCGTGTGTGATGTGGCTAAGGCGGGCTCACCATCGTGGGAGAAACCCCTTGCCAAAACCAGGCACACCTGGGCACTCCAAAGGAAAAACCATCCTCACGATTGACCAGCGTAGCGTAGATGATCACAGTGCAACGTAGTACTAAGTCAAGCCGTCCCATACCCGACATGTGGTAGTACGTAAGGTGCTTGAATAGATGTCAACATGTTTGGTCCTTAACAACCCAAACGAGGCTACTTGCATCAGGGAAAACCACCATCCCTTCATCGCCCTATCACTCGTCCAAGTTAAGCATATTTTCCATATAAACCATTTAGTGAAAGTAGTCAAATTTTATGCCCATACCTCGCAAATCATGAATAAGTTCCATCGATAGTTCCATCCATCGATTTTTAACTCTAATAGACTTAAGCATGGCTAAGCATCGGTAAAACAATAAAACATTCCCGAGTATTTCTATCAAGAGGTTACAAGGATAAATGACAACAATGGAACAAGGAAGGATACGCAGCAATTAGGTATAACCAATTCTAACCATTACCGATAAGTTTGTAGTAAATCAACACATGCATATATATCGTTTTGTAACCAAATCATTTTAGCAAGATAGGGATTCTATATGCTTAGATGCTTGCCTTGCTGCTGTGAGAAATCATACTCAGACTCAGGTTCCTGCTCCACGTACTCCGGAACGTCGGAATCTAATTAATCATAACGTATGGAAGAAAATAAACATCCAAATAAGACGAAAAATCCAAAATGCTCTAAAATGCATGAATTCCTCACAGTGGGTTAGTCATGTCCTAAATTGAATATGTGTGAAGAAATTTCTATTTTATCATTGCTATTTTGAAAGTTATGAATTTTACAAGTTCAACAAAAAGAGAAAATAGTTATTTGCTTAAACTTGTTTTAGGAGGTAGTTTTGTCAAATTCCTTCTATCCAGGTCAAATGGTACATATTCCTAATGTGAACAGCAGTGAATTCATAATTTTGGGAATAACTATTAATTTTCTAGGAATTATACAAGTCCTAATTGCAAAATAAGTGTTATTGTGTAAATCACAATTTTAGTTACATTTTCTGTACAAAGAGTGTCATATTTTATTTTAATAAATTAAAGTTCATACTTTACTGAGTCTACAGAAATTTGGTCCATTTCATTTGAAGTAAAAATGAATTTTCTACAAATTTTACAAGTTCTAAGTTAATTATTTCATATTTGAAATTTTAGAAATAAATATCCTACTGTGAGTACAGAATTTTATTACACCATATTAAAGTTTACAATTTTATGGACCTACTGGAGTTGGTTTCATCCCAAAATGAGTTATATTTGATTTGATATGAATTTTACAAGTTTGGAAACAATTTTCAGTTGAAAAGATATAGATTTAACCATTTTGTTTAATATTTCCAAAATAAAAACCCTTGGGTCCACAGGTCAGTCTCTGGCTGTTTTGCAGAAAAGCCCCTAGGGTTTGCAGAAACCAACCCGAGCTCTAAAACACGTGCTAATACAATCTTCATTAAGAATCCCTAAGGTTTTCTCTATTTATAATCAGGTCCTGGGCCCAGTTGTCATACTAAGAAACTTTACACTTTAAACCCTAACATTTTTAAACTTTTGCTAAGCTTAGTCCTTAGGCTGTAATCACATTGGGCCCACTCATCGGGGACTCGGCGGCTAGGGGAGCAGAGGCAGTAGCGCTTGGTGAGCTTCTTGCCGGCGGCAACGGCGAATGGCAGCCGATCTCGGTGGGCGGCTATAAGAGAAAATGAAGAGGAGATCAAGGCGAAGCTATCGGTGGTCTTCTCGCAATCTGCGGTGGTCAGAATCGACGGCAATGGCGGTACAGGCGGCGGTGACCTTCGGCACACACGTGCAAGTAGAGCTACGGCTCGATTCCATGCTAACTAATGCATGCCTAAGACCATATAAACCTCCTGGAGACTTACCAAAGCACACGCGATGGTCGGTAATGCTTGGACAGCGACGGCGATGGAGTAGATGGCTCGGCGGCGGCAGGAAAAAGCAGAGCAACGGCGGCAGCGCTTTTTGGTCTTTGACCTGCTAAGAAGAGGTGAGGGACGGCTCAAGGATCACCTAGAGAGGCTCCACGAGTAAGGAATCGAAGTGGGGCTCACCGGAGAGGACGAAATCGGCGATGACGTCCGGCGGTCGGAGTTGGGGAAGAAATGGCCGATCTCCTTCTCTACGGATTCGGGCTTCAATTCCTCCGGTCGGCGTCTTCCTGGGATCGAGCTAATGACGATGGCGTGGCGGCTTGGCTCGGCTTGGACAAGGTTGGCCGAACGACAACGATGTCAAGGCGGCGGCGCTCTGGAGCTCTCGAGGACACGGCGGTGTTCCGGCGTCAACACTGCATGACAAGAGGTGAGATCAACGGGGATGGACTCGGCATCTTGTGAGGTTGATAGAACGCAGGAAGAGGTGGGACGACCGTGTCTCAATAGCGGTGGCGACGGTCGTCGTCTTCACGGCCAACGAGGAGGATGGAAAGGCAATAGGGCACTGGACACTCTTCCTCTCGGTTTGCTCGACACAGGAACGAAATAGAAGTAAAGGCGATGCACTGGAGGGGTTAAGGGCGAGCTCGGCGGCTGCCACGACGGCGGACACGCGTCGAGCACGCCGGCGACGATCTCTTGCCGCTCTCTGTCTCTCTCTGTGTGTTAGGGCGGTGGAAAAATACATGCACCGAGTTGGAGCTAGCCTGTGACTGTTTAAGTGGGTCCAGGGTGATGTAGGCTAAGCAAAGAAGAGAGGCATGGGTAGGAAATTTGGTAGACACAGTGCTAGGTAGGTTTTAGGGTTTTTCCCTTTTTAATTTTCCTTCTCCTTCTTTATAAATCCATAACTTCATTTCTGTGCAAAATAAAATAATGTGGATTTTTTTGGAGGTAGATAAAAATACCTAGGTTCCATTTTCTTTCGTTTCACCCAAAAATAAACTATATTTTAACCTCAGGAAAATAAAGAAATTCATTCCAGCCGAATTTTGCTTGAATTTTTAAAAGGTCCAAACCTACAAAATAAATTCTATAAAAAATATATTAATTCTTGATAAATAGTTTAGTATTTGAAAAAATTATAAACCCTATACATTATTTTGTGATAAAATACACATATAGGATATATACCAATTTTGCCGATTAGGGTTTTATTTTTTTGATTTTCCAAAAATTTATTTTGATGCACAGACTAATGCAAAATAATTATATATGACACCTACAAATAAAATAAGCCAATCTTAAATACCTTGCATAAAAAATAGGATTGTGACATAAACTGACCGTATTGTGTTGGTAAATTCTATGCTTCTATGTTGATATATTACATTTGTATTGTTACAAAAATTTTATATTAAGTTGGATCACCCTAGCATAAAATTCTAGCTACGCCACTGAAGGTGCTGTCGTACTGTAGTTAATTGAATGGAATTTACAATTTTTCTTTGTATATTTTTTTTACTTCTTTGAAAGCAGGCTAATGAGCTGACGAGCGGCAGTGCCTAGAAGATGTGTCGTGCTCCTATTCGTCCGGCTCATGGTGGTAGGAACTATGACGGCGCCCTTGTCCGAGAGGAAACGACGGCAAGACAGAGGTAAAAGCTATAATCCATTCTAAAATATAAAAAATTTTAAATAAATATGATACAGGTTAGTATTATAAACTATTTAGATTTATAGTATTAAGATATATTACATTTACTTAAATTTTTTTATATTTTAAAACGGAAGGAGCAACTGCTCCGAAATTACCGAAATTAATTGTGATGGTAGAAACTTGGCTTGTGACAGCTGCTTTGAAATTGCGACGGTAAGAAAATCGACCGGCTTGTGACTTTTTCAGGCTGTACCTGCTGTCTCGCAGTAGAAAATCGGGACGTGCGCCGTCGACCGTGGCGTGAACGCGGAGCCTGTAGTCGCGCATCGCGCGTTGCACAATTTCACTGGGCTTTCGCCGTTTCGCGCGCTGAGCGAGCCGCTCACGTACCTGGGCTGCCGCCGGTGCGTCATACGCACTACACGACGCGCACTGCATACAGCCGGCGATGCACGCTACATACACCCGACCTTACAGTTGAGGTACATAAATAAAGAAATTTTCTATGTTTCTCTGAAATTTTACCTAATTTTTTTTATATCCTCAGTTTTGTCCTATTTCTCTTATACTCTCGAGTTTTGCTCTTTTTTCTATGTACCCCTGAATTTTGGTTTGCATCCTTCTCACGAGAAGACTAATTAGCGCGTACGCACTAGATAAGTTACAGGCGTGCAGCACACGTGTCACTAGCCTAGCGCATGAGCCAGGTTATGGAATAAAATCGGAAACCGAAAAGAAACATGACTAGCGGGCGTGATTAGTTCTTTTTTCTTTTTCAGGTAATTAGGCCATAATTAACGTCCGGTTGTTTTTTTCTAAAACTTTTCAAATATAATTTAAGGATTTCAACTAAATTTTGAAAAACTCTAACCAAAATTTAAGATTTTATATCCCAAATTTAAAACTTTTAACTAAGATTTAAAAACTTTCAAGTCAAGATTTAAAAACTTTCAACACAAATTTAATTTTTCTAAAAGATCAACTCAAAATTTAAAACTTTCAACTTAGATTTTAAAACATTCAAGACAAAATTTAAAAACATTCAACTCAAAATTTAAAAACTTTCAACTCAAATTTTAAAAAAAAGTAAAAACAACTCAAAATTTAAAAATTTCAACTCGGATTTTGAAAGTTTCAACCAAAATTTGAAAACTTTCAATACAAAATTTGAAAACTTTCAAGTTAAATTTAAAAACTTTCAACTCAAACTATGAATACTTTCAACTCTTATTTGAAATTTTGAACTTCTAAATTTCAACTTTTCAACTGATAAGTTAAAAATTTCAACTCGATTTACTTATTTATTATCTTATTATAAAAGTTTGCATAAAACCATCATTAATGCTATTAGGGCCGCATGGGCCGTGGGCACAGGAAGTACGTGCCGGCAACGTGCCTAGCGCAGACGCGCTGATTAGGAACCCCCTCCTTTTCATATCCTTCCTTTCCGTTAGTTGACTATTAAATATATTTATGGAGTGTATTGTTTCAGGGTAGCAATTCGTTATACGAGACTATTATATTTATGGGTTTGTTATGCGAGATATTATTTATGAAAAAAATTATTTACAGATGTAACATAATAAAATATTTACTTATTAGTTATTAAAAAATATTTATGTAGCATATCAATAGATTTGTCTTATACACTAAAATCAACAAAAATATGCTACATATACAATTATTAATAATTAAAAATTAAATATTATTTTGATGTCATATCTAAAAGTAAATTTTGGTGTAAATAATATCTCACATAACAAACTTATAAATATAAAAGTCTCGTACAACAAATTTCTATATTCTAATAATATACTTTTGTTCTTCGTACCAAAAGGCAAAATATACTTTTTACTAAAAATTTAACGATCAACTAATAGAAAAGGTATCGAAGAGATCTAAACTAATTCTAGGGTATATAAAGGAATGAGCAAAACTAAGAAACATATAAGAATTGGGCAAAGTTTCAAGGTACATAAGGGATTTTCTCATATGAATAAGATCCGATCAAGAGTAAAATTGCAGTTTTACCCACAGCCAGCGCTGTGACCAAGTCCGAGACTGGCTTGTAGACTACTGCGAGAGCCCATGGCTCAGTCCATACATGCTTTGTTTCACTTTAGGTCTCTCAATTTATCGCTGAGTCTAAAATTCATCTCTAAACCACAATACCAAACATGATGCATCCCTCAACTCTCAAAATCAATGCAAATAAAGTTCTAACGCGGTTTGGACGGTGGTTTTGTCTGACGTGACGTCTATTTGCCGTTGACGTGCCACTTAAAGTAAAAAAAATAGTGCCACCCACATGTCACCGATTGTTGGGTTAAAAATTAAAAAAAATTACAATGGAAACGACATCATCAACATCTCTCTTTCCCCTCTTCTCTCCCCCTTTCCCTGTCGTCGTCAGTGCACACCGCCGCTGTGGCGTCGACGTGGGAGGAGGGCATCGGCGTTGGCGGGAGGAGGACATCACCGGCGAGGGAGCATCTCCTCCGACCGTGTGCCTCATTCCCCTCCCTTCCCCTGCGACGCGTCAGCTTGGGAGGAGGACGGTGGCAGTGCAGGGGCAGCTCCTCCCCTCACTTGACGGGCTGGCCAGGTCCTTCCCATGTTCACAGCCATCNCACACACACTGGTGCACGCTAGGGCTGGCTAGGTCCTCCCCACGCATGCCGCGACCGGTGAGCTCCTTCCCGGTCGCACGTGTGTCCAGCTGCCCTCCTCCCAACGCGCGGATGACGACTTCGACCAACTAGCGACGGCGTGGCACGGATGTGGCTGACAGGCGATGAGTTGGGAGAGGATGGCGATGGAGGAAAGGTCTCTGCCATCGAGCTAGTCCCTCCCTGGCAAGCTTGTTCCTCGATGGCAAGATCGTAATCACGTGCCCAGGGGTGGGCCTAGGATTTAGAACTTGTGTATTCAAAATAGGAAACAGAATTTTTTTTTACACATAAGAGCTTAATAATTGGCTTGTATAATATGTAAATGTATCACAAAATTGAACATAAGTTTATATATTGACAGAATTCATCATAACTTAAAATTGTTTAACATATAGAAGTACTAAATGTTCAACATATCAAAGCGGCAACATATGAAACTTAGGATAGAAAATGGTAAGATCATAAGAAATCTTTCAATTTAGAGGATAACTTTTCGATGTTTGATATTTTAAAAATGAATGATGATATCCGCATTCTTAACTTGCAAGAAAAATTCTCTTTCAATGAATGTAACTAAACAATCATTCCAATCAACAGTAGAACCCTTCTTCCTTTTCATGTTTCAGACCTCAAAATTAAGCAATCCTGTAAATTAAGTTCTCTAAATTCCTACCAAGTGCAGCTCATACATGCGCTTGGCCACTAGGTTTTGGAATCATGAAGTTCAATCATGGTAGCTAACTATCTAAGTGGGAATAGCAGAACCAATCAGTAAAATAGATAGAGATTTAGAGACATAGAGTCAGAATAACTTCTCTTACTAAGCAAGCAGATGCGGGAGGGGGAGGCCTGGAGCAGCAGAAGAAAAGGAGGTGCCGCCTGCAGTTGCTAGGGCGTCCCGACCACGAGCCGGCGAGCCGTGCGGCTGTTCTCGCGCCGCTGCCGTCACCAGTCGCCGCCGCCGGCCGCCCGTGTCTTGTGTAGTGGGAAGCTGGGGTTTGTTTGCTGGGAGTGGGGAATTGGGGATTGAGAAATTTCCTGGAAAAATTTGAGTATGCAATTTCCAATTGGGCCAAGACACTTGGATTAATGGGCCGACAGAGGAGGGAATAGGGTATAAGGTCTAAGAAGATTAGTTTCTTTGCTTGTTGGTCTGTTTAAGGCTTTTTTCTTTTTTTTCATATACATAGAAAATACATGGTATATATACCTTTTTTTTAAAAAAACTTGAATATACATCTGAATACTTTTGAATTGAAGTGGGCACGCCCCTGCGCGCACCGCCCCACCCATGGGAGGAGAGGAGTGGCCCTCGCGGCGCCTTCTTCCATTGCGACGAAGCCGCGAAGCCGAGGCCATCGCTCTGCACGCGTGCTGGCTGCTCTTTCCAGTCCGTTGCTCTGTCCCGCCAGCTGCTGCCGCTTGTCCAGTTGCTCTCCCGCCGCTCGCCGCCTGTCGCCTGCATTTGTTAGGGAGATCGAGGGGAGGAGGAGGACGAAGGCACGCCGACCCGGAGGAGATAGCAAGGGGAGGGTTGAGGTGAAGGAAGTGGGACTCACTAGCATGGGTCCTACTATTTTTTACTTTTTATTTGACTAGCACAAATGTCCGTGCGTTACAAAGGGTAAGAAGACGATTTTAAATAGATTATCTCTGGAGTTCCAACTTTCTTATGAAAGTAACACAGTTCACAAATTTACATGAACTTGTAAACTTAACACAATTGGCAAATCTACATGAACTTTAAATTTCAGTGAAACTGTTTGCGTTTGTTACTTTGTTACTGTTTCCCTGAAATGTTAGAGCATTTAGGTGGACTAGTAATCGTGCACATGCAAATGCATATTTTCCACAATATATTTTTCCCACAATATATTTTTCTTCAATTTTAACATTTAGTAGACCCAATATAAACCGAAAGCGATTCATTTTCATTTGTATAAGAATAAATAATTAATATTCATGAATAAAGAATCAAACTTCATTGAAAATTCTATTCCATTCATTGAAAACACTTCAGTGCAGACAACCGTAGTAAGTTGCACAAGAGATTCATGTAGGCAAGAAATAAATAAATGGAAAAAAGAGAAAATCTATCGGCATATCCCTACAAAATAAAAACTAAAAGCAGTTCAGAAATTCACATGGTACAACCAAGGTACACCAGTGCACATGGAATTTTTAAATAATGACAAAATAAATAATAAGAAAGAAACTACAATTTTTAATGTATAATTAAATCTGCATGCATTCCTTATATCTCCAAACTGAAGTTGGATCATCCATCAAGACCTCCTTATAGTGATTAAACATTTTGAAGCCTTCAACCTAAACTTTGGATAAAATTCTTCTTAAAACCGAACCACAATTCATGGATCAAACCTATGAAATAAATACATCATTTTTGTAGGCCACCCTATCCATTTTCATCTAATAGATATTATGTCTGACGGAGAGTGGAGCTCCTCACCGGGAGACCGCGCGGGCCCCCCTTTGCCGGTTCGGCCGGGGGCGCTAAGTGAGGTTCTTCGCCCTTGATCTGAGCAACGTCAGCGAGAGAGGAAACGCACAAAACACGGGCGACGTAGACAGGTTCGGGCCGCTGAGAAGCGTAACACCCTACTCCTGTGTTCTGGTGGATCTAAGAGTCTCCAACCATACAAAGAGAGTTTTGCCTCTAGAGCGTATCGGCCGGAGTCCCCCCCTTTTTCTTTTTCCCTTCTTTCCTAGGCCTGGGCCTCCTTTTATCTGGCAAGGGGTTACCACATGGGCCTCTAACTGCCTAAGAAAGAAAACATTCTTTTTACAAACAGGGCTAGTCTACAGCCGGAAGTAACCTCTGACAGGCACGGTACAGGCCTCCTGCCCCGCTCGCCAGCTCTCCCGGTGGACGCCCGTTTCAACCTTCATTAAATGGCAAGCGACTTCCTTGCCATGCTTGCGCTGAAGTCTGGAATGGATCTGACCGGGACTGACATACCAACTCCAGGAGTTAGCATGCCAGCTCCGGCTAGGGACGAGAGCCAGGAGGCTCTCATCATTCTGACGGGACGGGGCGAGACGTGCCACAGGCCGCCTGTCGCCACCTAACCCGCGATCTGACCGGTCTGTGACCGGTCACACACCGCGACCGGTCACGGACCGGATAAGCGTGCGCTGCGCCGCACTAAATGCGGCGTGGCGCGCTCGTTTGATCCGCTATAAATGCGGTTAGGTGAGCCCTGCTGTGCTCACCTAACCCACACACGTGGCGCCAAAATCATAGGGGGTCGGGGCGCCCCAGCCCTCGGGGCCAAAACGGGAACGACCCGACCCCTCGGGGAGACGGAGGGAGGGGTGGCCACGTCACCCTCGGGCCCAACCCCCCCGAGGGGGTTGGGCCACGTGGGCAACAGCGGCCACTCAAGCCTCTAGTCATGATACCCTAGGTCCCATGTCACCGACAGTAGCCCCCGGCGTTACGCCAGGGCGACTGCCCCCCTCGGGGGAAGCGCTCGGGCGTGACGCCACTCCTTAGGCCGGGTGACAGGTGGGACCGGTCCCTACAGGCGAGCAGAAACCCAACGGTCGCGAATCGCGCGCGCGTCGGCAAGGGAAAACCGACCGACAATAATGAGTGGCCTCTTCAAGACCGCTACATTACTCAGCGCGCGAATCGGGACGAGCCGGTTCGTTTCGCCTGGGGATATGATGATGGCGCTTTTCGCGGTTGGCGAGCGCAATTAATACGCGCACGATCTGCCCCATCTCAACCGTCACGGCCGCACGTTTGCCGCGTGCACCGCAAACGGGCGAGTGGGGTTAGTGGAGGCGTGGGCGCGAGAATCGATGGGGCAAGGTAGTGGGCGCGGGAAGCGAGGAGCCGGGCATAGCGTTGGCAAGGGTATAAAGACGCCGAGGAAGGGATTCGTTTCCTTCCTCTCGCCACTCTTCCCCTTGCCTTCTCCGCTTGTGCTCTAACTCTTCGTTTCCTGTGCCCTACCCTTGCCGCACGCACTCGCTCTCAAGCTCCTCCTCCGCCGGCGCCATGGCACGGGGATCCGCACCGCTCGACGGTAGCGTGCTGCCGCCTTCCCGCATCATGAGCGAGAGGCAGGCCGGGCTGCCGCGCCGATTCATGCCGGAATCTGCCACCGGCCGGGAGGTGGACGCGCTGGGCGAGGGACGCCCGGCGCCACACTACCCGGGGCGGTCCGTCTTCTTCCTCTCTTTCGCAATGACGGGGCTGGTCCCGCCATTCTTTATTTTCTTCATGGACATTCTGGAGTTCTACGATCTCCAGATGGCGCACCTCACCCCCAACGCGATAATGACGTTGGCCATCTTCGCGCACCTGTGCGAGATGTTCATCGGGGTGCGCCCATCTCTCCGGCTGTTCCGGTGGTTCTTCACCGTGCAGCCAGTGTCGCCGCCGATGGTAGTCGGTGGCTGCTACTTCCAGCCGCGGGGGCAGGTGCTGAATCGCTACATTCCCTGCGTCCTCCGCAAGAAGTGGGACGACTGGAAGAGCGATTGGTTCTACACCCCCCTCGCCGACGAAGCGCGCCTCCGACTTCCGAGCCAGCCCCCGGCGCAGGCCTCCAGCTGGCGGGCGGCGGTAGATCTGGGGGACGGCTACAACGCCGTTCTTGACCGCCTGGCGGGTCTGCGATCCCAGGGGCTCACGGGGGCCATGGTGTTCGGCGACTACCTCTGTTGCCGGATCGCACCGCTCCAGCGGCGCGCCCGGGGCGCCTGGGAGTACACCGGGCCCGAGGACCACGTGAGGACCCACCAGGGGCGCAAATGGGACTGAGACCCTGAGGACTTCAGGATGGTGGTCCAACGGGTGCTGAATCTCAGCTCCGTGGAGGCATCCCTCATCCCCCAAGGGGTCCTCCCCCTCTGCTGCGACCCAGAGCGCGCCAACATCCTGGCCATCATGCAGGTGGTCGGGGCGTCGGGGGAGCGGGCCCCCCGAGGCCATGATGGCGCGGGCGGGAGCCGCAGGGGGGAACAATCTACCCCGGGAGGGGGTCGTGCTTCTGGGTCCCGCGACGGGGGCCCGGGGGGCAGCCGCCCTGCCGACGCCCGGGGGAAGAGGAAGCAGGAGGGTACTCCTCCCCCATCTCCTCCCCGAGGGGGCGGGGCGGTGCGTGCCAGCAGCAGGCGCCTGGAGGGTGCCGTGCCGACGCCGCAGCCCGAGGGGGAGCGAAAGAAGAAACGGCTCCGCAAAATGGGGGAGACCGAGCCATGCCGGGGGAGCCTCATCTCGCCCCTGAGGTGGTCGTTCAGCCGACCTCCCCGCAGGTTCGTCCCTGCGCCCACTGTGGCCGTATTCATACTCCCATCTCCCAAGGCGAGTTTTTACTCACCCGTTTCTTTTTATCTCTGGTTTTTCTTCTGCCTCAGCGAGATCCCGTCGTGCCCCCCACGCCATTCCAAATCCGGCCGATCCGAGGCCGAGGAGACGACGACCGCGGAGGCCCGGAGGCGGGAGGCTGACCGGCGGGAAGCCGCGGACCGCCTCCGGGAAGCCGAGGAGGCCGCCCAGGAGGCCGCCCGGGTTCGCCAGGCCGAGGAGGCCGCTCGCGAGGAGGCCAGACTTCGCCGGGCCGGGGAGTCTGCCCGGGAGGCAGAGGCGGCGCGTGCACGGCAGGCCGCCTGCCAAGCCCCCGGCCCGACTCCGCCCGACGCGACGACGACTCCCGAGGCCACCCACGACGAGGCCGCGGGTACGCCGCTCGGGCCCGACGCCCCGAGCTACGCTCGGAACGAGCCAGCTTCGGGGGAAGACCCCGAGTCCAGCACGCCGATCGGTGGGCCGAGCCGTGCGGCACCCACACCGAGGCGGCTCTCCCCTCTGCCTTCCGCTGCCTCGCTAAGCGCGGAACCCCTCCTGCAGGCCCTGGCCGCCGCGAACAGCACGGTGCTGGACAGGTTAAGTGCCCAGATGGAGGCCCTGCAGGCGGAGCAGGCGGAGCTCGACGCAGCGTGGGCGCGCGTCGAGGAGGGGCGGCGCTCGGTGGAGGCCATGGTGGAGGCGGGCCGCAAGGCACACCGCCGGCACGCCTCACAGCTCGAGGCCCGTCGCAGAAACCTGGCGGAGATCGCCAGGGAGGTGGAGGAAGAGCGGGAGACCGCCGTCATCGCCACCGCCGTGCTCGACGAGGCGCGGGACGACCTCCGCCTCCAATACGGGAGCTGGGCGGCGGAGCTAGAGGAGAAGCTCGACGCCGCCCGGGGAGTTCTCGATGCCGCCGCTGCCCGAGAACAGCGGGCNGTCCCGCCAGCGCGAAGAGGCCCTTGAGGCCCGCGTCACGGCGCTGGAGGAGCGCGCCCGCGCCCTGGACGCGAAGGAGAGCGCCCTGGCGGACCGCGAGGCCGCCGTCGCCACCCGGGAGGCAACGCTAGCGGCGCACGAGGCCGCCTTAGCCGAAGAGGAGTCCGCACTCCGCCTCCGCGAGGACGCGCTCACCGAGCGGGGGCGAGCTCTCGAGGAGGCCGAGGCCGCGGCGCAGCGGCTGGCGGACAGCCTGTTTCTCCGCGAGGCGGCGCGGGAGGAGCAGGCGCGCCGTAATCTGGAAGGCGCCCGCGCCGAGAGGGCCGCGCTGGACCAGCGGGCCGCTGAGCTCGAGGCGCGGGCGAAGGAGCTGGGCGCGAGAGCGCACCGCGGCGGGGCGGCCGCGGGCCATGACGAGCTAGCCGCCCGCCTCGCAGCCGCCGAACACACCGTCGCCGAGCTGCAGGGCGCGCTGGACTCGTCTGCCGGGGAGGTCGAGGCCCTCCGCCTGGCGTGCGAGGTGGGGCCCGGCATGCTTCGGGACGCCGTCTCGCGCCTAGACCGCGCCGGACGGCAGGCGGGCCTCTGGGGCGGGCGGTACGCGAAGTACGCCGCCAACCAGGGGGGCCTCGCCCAGCGCCTCTCGGAGATGGCCGGGGCCCTCGAACGGCTCCCCGAGGAGCTCGAGGAGACGATCAAGTCATCCTCGAGGGACCTCGCCCGGGGGCGGTGGAGCTCGTACTGGCGAGCTACCAGGCCAGGGACCCTGACTTCTCCCCGTGGGCGGCGCTGGAAGAGTTTCCTCCCGGAACCGAGGACGGCGCGCGCGCACAGGTCTGGGACGCCGCCGACCACATCGTCCACAGCTTCGAGGGGACGGCCCCTCGGCTCGCGTTCGCCCTCGACTCCAACGAGGAGGAGGACGGCGACGACGACGAGGCCGGCGACCCGGGCGCGTCGGAGTGAGCCCCCAGGCCCCTGCCAATCTTAATAATTTTTCCTTCTTCTTCCGAGGTTTCGAGCCCCCTTCTTGTATAGGCTGGTTTAATCTGCAATCAAATAAAGTGGAAATTTCTATGCCAGTTATGTTTGTTGTGTGTATGAGACAAGGATGGTCTGTGCCGCGGTCCTTCTGCGTCTTGACTTGAACAAGGGCTCGTGCCCAGGCCCCAACCTCAAACGGCGCGAGTCGGAGCTAGTGCCTGGGGAGATCCGCGTGTTGAGACTGGCCAGGCCGGGAGCGCGGTGACCTAGGGTTAGGGGGACCCGATTGTGGGCCTTTGCCGATTCCCCCCCGGAGTTCACCGTGCCCCGGGGCACGGCTCGGTTCTGGGCCCCATTTGGCAGTTTTAGCCGGCCCGGGCCACCGAGGGCAGGGTCGAGCACGAGCGTATTAATTCAAGCCAAGATTCTTCAAAGGGAAACGACAGCACAGACACAGTCCTCAGGAAATCGAAAGTGCTTTTATTGAAATACGGAAAAGAAAAAAGATAAGTATATGCATGTGGGAGCCCCCGGCCAATCCTGCACGCCCGAGGGGGGTGCGGGGTTGGCCCGAGCCCGAGACATGACACCCGACCCCCCTCAGGGGTAGAAGCGACAAAGATGTTCGATGTTCCACGGGTTAGGTAGCTTTGTGCCGTCGCTCGTGGCCAACCGAACCGAGCCTGGCCGGGGGACACCGATCACTCGATACGGACCCTCCCACACTGGTGAGAGCTTGCTCAGTCCAGCGCGCGTTTGGAAGCGGCGTAGGACGAGGTCGTCGACGCAGAGTGATCGGGCCCGGACGTGGCGCTGATGGTAGCGCCGCAGGCTCTGTTGGTAGCGCGCGGCTCGGAGGGCCGCGCACCGCCTTCGCTCTTCTAGGTAGTCGAGGTCGTCTCGGTGAAGCTGATCTTGATCAGCCTCGCAATACATGGTGGCCCGAGGGGACCTCAGGGTGAGCTCGGATGGGAGGACCGCCTCCGCGCCATAGACGAGGAAGAAAGGCGTTTCCCCGGTTGCTCGGCTTGGCGTGGTTCGGTTCGCCCAGAGCACCGCTGGCAGCTCCTCGATCCACGAGTCGCCGTGCTTCTTGAGGATGTTGAAGGTCTTGGTTTTGAGGCCCTTGAGGATTTCCGCATTGGCGCGCTCCACCTGGCCGTTGCTTCTGGGGTGGGCGGGTGAGGCGAAGCAGAGCTTGATGCCCATGTCTTCGCAGTAGTCGCCGAAGAGCTCACTAGTGAACTGGGTGCCATTATCCGTAATAATACGGTTAGGCACCCCGAACCGAGCAGTGATGCCCTTAATGAATTTTAGCGCCGAGTGCTTATCGATCTTGATGACCGGATAAGCCTCGGGCCACTTAGTGAACTTGTCGACAGCGACGTACAGATACTCGAACCCGCCCGGGGCCCGCCTGAACGGACCCAGGATATCGAGCCCCCAGACAGCAAACGGCCACGAGAGAGGTATGGTCTGCAGGGCCTGGGTCGGCTGATGCGTTTGCTTGGCGTGGAACTGGCACGCCCTGCACCGCCGGACCAGGTCAACCGCATCGTTGAGAGCCGTCGGCCAATAGAAACCCTGGCGAAAGGCCTTGCCAACCAAGGTGCGCGAGGCGGAGTGGGCTCCGCACTCGCCTTCATGGACATCGGCGAGAAGCTCGACGCCTTGTTCCCGAGGAATGCACTTCAGGACTCCGTTAGCCCCGCGCCGATAGAGGGTCGCTTCCACCAGCACGTAGCGCTTGGAGATGCGATGGACGCGTTCACTCCCTTCGCGGTCCTCGGGTAGAGTCTTATCTGCGAGGTACGCCTGGATCTCAGTGATCCAAGCAATCAATCTAGGGGAGCTGGGAGCGCTCCCCTCGGGTCCCGAGGCCTGGACTCCGACGGGCCTCGGAGACGGGCCTCGGGGGCCGTTCAAGCGCGTCCGTCTCCCCTAGGGGGTCGGGTCGCGCCGACGGCTGGGCAAGCCTTTCTTCAAAGGCGCCCGGTGGGGTCTGGGCTCGCGAGGAAGCGAGCCTTGAGAGTTCATCGGCGACCGCGTTATCCCGCCTGGGCACGTGCCGAAGCTCTATCCCGTCGAAATGGCGCTCCATACGCCGCACCTCGCGGACGTAGGCGTCCATCTGCAGGTCAGAGCACCGGTACTCCTTACAGACCTGGTTAACGACCAACTGGGAGTCGCCTAACACCAGGAGGCGGCGGATCCCCAGTCCAGCCGCCACTCTGAGTCCCGCAAGGAGTCCCTCGTACTCCGCCATATTGTTGGTCGCCCGAAAGTCGAGGCGGACCAGATATCTGAGGATGTCTCTGCTTGGCGAGGTCAAAGTGACCCCCGCACCGGCGCCCTGAAGAGACAGGGAGCCGTCGAACTGCATCACCCAGTAGGCGGTGTGAGGCAGCTGCGAGGGGCCCGAGCTGGCGTCGGGGGCGGGGACGGGCTCGGGAGCTGGGGTCCACTCCGCTACAAAGTCGGCGAGGGCCTGGCTCTTGATCGCGTGGCGTGGTTCAAAGCGCAAATCGAATTCAGAGAGTTCGATTGCCCATCTCACCACTCGTCCAGTACCCTCTCGGTTATGCAAGATTTGGCCGAGGGGGTAAGACGTAACCACCGATGCGCCTGGAAATAATGGCGCAACTTCCTCGAAGCCATCAGAATTGCGTAAAGCATCTTCTGGGCGTGAGGGTATCGGGTCTTGGCGTCCCGGAGGGCCTCGCTAACGAAGTAGACGGGCCGCTGCACCTTTCGGCGGGGCCTGTCCTCTTCGCTAGGGGCCACATTTCCAGGGCGCCCTTCGTCCGAGAGGCCGTGCGGGGCGCACTCGGCTTCTGTGCCGACGACCTCGGGGTCGGAGGGCGACAGGCGCGGCCTTCCCGCAGTGGCCCCGGGGCCATCCTAGGGGTCGGGGGCGCCTGGCACCGTCGGACAAGCAGGCGGAGGGCCAGCTCCGGCCGTCGGGGGCCTTAGGCCGCCGTTCGGCTCGGGGGCCTCTCCTCCCTGCTCTCTCCCGGGTCGAGTCGACACAGGGTGGGGGCGCGCGGAGCGAGGGTTGTCCTCGTCACGCGCCATGACCAACGCCGCGCTGACCACCTGCGGGGTTGCCGCCAGGTAGAGCAGCAACGGCTCATCTGGCTCCGGGGCGACCAGGACTGGGGGAGAACTGAGGTACACCTTCAATTGAGTGAGTGCCCACTCAGCCTCCTCCGTCCAGGTAAACGGCCCGGAGCGTTTAAGGAGCTTAAATAGGGGTAGCGCCTTCTCTCCTAGCCTCGATATGAATCGACTTAAGGCGGCCATGCAGCCGGTGACGTACTGCACATCCCTAAGCTTGCTGGGGGGCGCATCCGCTCTATAGCTCGTATCTTCTCGGGGTTGGCCTCAATGCCTCGGGCAGAGATCAAAAACCCGAGAAGCTTGCCCACAGGCACGCCGAACACGCACTTATCAGGGTTCAGCTTTATGCGGGCGGAGCAGAGACTTTCGAAAGTTTCCGCTAAATCCGAGAGCAAGGTCTCTTGGTTGCGCGTCTTCACAACCAAGTCATCGACATAGGCCTCAACATTGCGTCCTATCTGACTACCCAAAGAGATTCGAGTAGTACGTTGAAAAGTAGGACCTGCATTCTTTAACCCGAAAGGCATTGTCGTATAACAATAAGTTCCTATGGGGGTAATGAATGCAGTTTTCTCCTCATCCTCCCTAGCCATGCGAATCTGATGATAACCAGAGTATGCATCTAGAAAACACAAAAGGTCGCACCCCGCGGTGGAGTTGACAATCTGATCTATGCGTGGCAGGGGATAAGGGTCCTTAGGACATGCCTTGTTGAGGTCGGTGTAGTCGATGCACATCCGAAGCTTGCCGTTCGCCTTAGGGACGACGACCGGGTTCGCCAGCCACTCCGGATGGATGACCTCACGGATGAATCCGGCCTCCAGAAGTCGCGCCACCTCTTCGCGGATGAAGGCTTGGCGTTCCGGGGCCTGCCGCCGCACTTTCTGCCGGACCGGCCTTGCGCCCGGCCGCACGGCGAGACGGTGCTCAATCACCTCCCTGGGGACCCCGGGCATGTCCGCTGGTCTCCAGGCGAAGACGTCGGCGTTTGCCCGCAGGAAGGAGACGAGCGCGTCTTCCTATTTGTCGTCCAGAAGACCACCGTTTCGTGTGGTCTTGGACGGGCCGTCGCCCAGGGCAACCTCCTTGACCGGGACCTCGTCGCACGTGACCATCCGCTGCCTCGGGGCGGGCGGGACGGAGGTGCTGAGCCTCTCGTCGCCACCCGCGGGCTTGGACGCCGCGGCGAGGTGGTCCGCGCGCTGCTCCATACAAGCAAGCGCGACTTTGAGGTCGCCATGGACGGTGATGGGGCCATCGGGGCCCGACATCTTCATCTGGAGATAGGCGTAGTGGACCGCCGCCATGAACTTCACCAATGCGGGCCTCCCTAGGACCGCGTTGTAGGGCAGACTGAGGTCCGCCACATCGAAGTCCACCCGCTCCGTGCGGAAGTTGGCGGAACCACCGAAGGTGACTGGGAGGTCGATATGACCCAGCGGCCAGGTGTGCCCTGGCGTCACGCCAATGATCGGCTGAGACGGTCGGAGCACCATCCCCGGGGCCTTGATGGCATCAAAGGCCGCGGGGGAAAGGATGTTGAGGGCTGCACCCCCGTCTACGAGGACACGCCCCAACCTCACATTGCAGACGGTGGGGGAAACCACCATCGCGATCTGTCCTCCCCGGGCAACGCACGGCGGGTGGTCGGTCTGGTCGAAGGTGAGGGCAACCTCCGACCACCGCGCCCGCCGCGTCGCCTCATGGGTAGGGGCCGCGGCCAGAAGCTCGCGCTTCATGGCCTTGAGGCTCCGGCGAGAAGCGTGAGCGCACGCTCCCCCATCGACGGTGGCGACGGTGGCCTCAGGCTCCTGAAAGCCCAGGTCATCATCGCCATCATCGATGTCCTCAGCGGGGGCCTTCTGCTTGGCCTCACCTCGCCGGTTGCCGGTGGGAGCTGCCGGGGCCTTGCCCTCACGGCGCTCCTGCCTCTTCTCCTCCTCCCACTTCCTCGTCCGCTCAGCCAAACTTTTGACCGCGCGGCAGTCCGCGAGGTCGTGGAGGGATGTGTTGTGCACGGTGCACCACTTGCCGGTCGGGCGCTCCCTGCTGGGAACGCCGGCCTCCTTCTTTTTGTCGCTCGCAGGCCTCCCTTTTCGGGGGGCCCGCGAAGCGCCCTCAACGGCGAGGACATGACCCTCGTCGTCGGAACAGGCTGACCTCTTCTTCCTCCTCCTGTCCTGCCGCCCTGATCGAGCGACGGACCCGGGGGCGGCCGGAGCTGCCACGCCAGAGCCGGAGGAGTTCCAGGTCCAGGCCTCCTCCTTGCGAGCCACACGGTCCGCGAGCTCAAAAAGCTGCACGGTGGTCTGGGGCTCCTTTGAGGCGATCTTCTCGAGCATGCGGTTGTGCCGCACGCCCCCCCTGAACGCGTAGATCACCGCGTGTGCGGGGATGCCTGGTATGGTGTTGCGGACTTGACAGAACCGCTGAATGTACGAGCGAAGGGACTCATCGTCCCTCCGCTGTACCGCGTGCAAGTCCGCTTCTTCGCCTGGGCGCGGATATGTGCCCTGAAAGTTCGTAGTGAACTGCTGGCACAAATCGTCCCAAGAGTGAACCGACGCGGGTGGCAAGTTCATTAGTCAACCCCGCGCCTGACCCTTCAGGGCCATGGGGAAGAAATTTGCCATGACCCTGTCGTCACCCCCAGCGGCCTCGATCCCGGTCGTGTAGATCTAGAGAAACTCGGCGGGGTTGACGCTTCCGTCGTATTTTTCGGTGATGGTGGGCCGGAACCTTGGGGGCCAACGGACATTCCGAAGGCTCGCCACAAAGGCTCGACAGCCGGCACCGCCAACCGGGGACACGGGGGGTCGGCCCCCGTGACCGGATCGAAGGGGCGCTCCCGTCGAGGAGGCGCCCTCCGTTGCGTGGGCGGCGCGATGAGCGTCGCGCCGGCGCTCGATATCGAGCCGGGCATCCGGCCCCCCACGCACATCTTCTTGGGTCGGAGGCGTTGGCGAGGGAACGGCGGACGAACGGCATGTATCGGCCGTCGTTCGCCGTGCCCTTCGCCTCGACGACATGGAGCCGTCGGCGGCAGCGTCAGAGGTCCCGGCGGCGGAGGACCGCCCGCCGGTGCCTAGGCGCTGCTGCGCCGCCATGACCAAGTTGGCCACGTCATCCAGCCAACGCCAGGCTGGAGTCTCTGGATCGGGGACGACGGGCGGGTGACGCAGGAGCGCGCCCGCAGCCTGGAGCGCGCCCTGGGGCGTGCCGCCGTCCTCGTAGACGAGGCAGTGACGCACCCCGCCTCGCCGTCCTCCCCCGTCGCCCGCGAGCGGCGAGGTCGCGGATCCTTCGACCTCCTCGAGCGCCTTCCCCCGCCCAAGACTTCGGCGAGAGGGGGACGGCGGGGTGCGAGCCCGACGGCGCGGGTTCTGCTCCCCGTCATCACCGCTGGCGCTCGGAGAGAGGCTGTGCGCCACTGCCCGTTCGGCCATAGGGCTGACCGGGCGAAACTTGGAACACACGAAAGAAGATGAGGGCTTAGAAAGACACGCGCGCCCCCTACCTGGCGCGCCAGATGACGGAGCGTGGAGCTCCTCACAGGGAGACCGCGCGGGCCCCCCTTTGCCGGTTCGGCCGGGGACGCTAAGTGAGGTTCTTCGCCCTCGATCTGAGGAATGTCAGCGAGAGAGGAAACGCACAAAACACGGGCGACGTAGACAGGTTCGGGCCGCTGAGAAGCGTAACACCCTACTCCTGTGTTCTGGTGGATCTGAGAGTCTCCAACCATACAAAGAGAGTTTTGCCTCTAGAGCGTATCGGCCGGAGTCCCCCCCCTTTTTCTTTTTCCCTTCTTTCCTAGGCCTGGGCCTCCTTTTATCTGGCAAGGGGTTACCACATGGGCCTCTAACTGCCTAAGAAAGAAAACATTCTTTTTACAAACAGGGCTAGTCTACAGCCGGAAGTGACCTCTAACAGGCACGGTACAGGCCTCCTGCCCCGCTCGCCAGCTCTCCCGGTGGACGCCCGTTTCAACCTTCATTAAATGGCAAGCGACTTCCTTGCCATGCTTGCGCTGAAGTCTGGAATGGATCTGACTGGGACTGACATACCAACTCCAGGAGTTAGCACGCCGGCTCCGGCTAGGGACGAGAGCCAGGAGGCTCTCATCATTCTGACGGGACGGGGCGAGGCGTGCCACAGGCCGCCTGTCGCCACCTAACCCGCGATCTGACCGGTCTGTGACCGGTCACACACCGCGACCGGTCACGGACCGGATAAGCGTGCGCTGCGCCGCATTAAATGCGGCGTGGCGCGCTCGTCTGATCCGCTATAAATGCGGTTAGGTGAGCCCTGCTGTGCTCACCTAACCCACACACGTGGCGCCAAAATCACAGGGGGTCGGGGCGCCCCAGCCCTCGGGGCCGAAACGGGAGCGGCCCGACCCCTCGGGGAGACGGAGGGAGGGGTGGCCACGTCACCCTCGGGCCCAACCCCCCCGAGGGGGTTGGGCCACGTGGGCGACAGCGGCCACTCAAGCCTCTAGTCATGATACCCTAGGTCCCATGTCACCGACAATGTCATATGAATAAATATGCTATCAAACCACGTCCCGCTGTTAATGTAACAAATTGTTGAGGAAGCTTGCCTTTTGACCCATACATTTTAGTATTGTGTCTTTAGGACTTCAATACTTAGTTCTAGCCAAAAACAATTTTAAGTGAAGCAAGTGTAACATGGTTCTTTTTTACCAGGTGAGCTTCTCAACAACCATAAAATTTTGTGCATTTCTAATGAGGGTTTTTTCTGCTTAAATCATCTCAATAATTTTTTTAATGATCACATTTGCTGACTGCTGTAAAGGGAAGCTAACTGACAGAAAATAAGTTAACGATATATCTCAAAACAAAAAAGAGCAAATTTGCTCCACACTAAGTTCTACCACCCTTGCTGCCTATGATAGTTGAAATGAGCAGGTCATTATACATTAATTTATGAAAAAAGTCCATTTCACTCTCCCGAACTATTTCATTCACCTAACCCCTAAACTATTTTTTGACTCATTTTACATCCCGAATTATTGAAAACGGATCACCTTACTCCCTAACAGTATTTCTCTTCTTTGTTTCTCTCGGTATAAGTCATATTTTGCAATTATTAATAGTAAGAAGATCCAAGCAGGTATTAACAGAAGAACATTTCTTCTCCCTAACCCTACAAATTAAAATTACAGGTGTAGAACATGTTTAGTTAATCTGATAGCTCAAATTCATTATTTACTTTGGAATTCAGCAGAAAAGGAAGCAAAAAAACAATGAAGCACTACCAAACTACAAATTTAGTAAGAAGCAATGCAACCAATAAAAAAGGGTTAACCTGCTGGATTCAGATGTGGCTCGCTGATTGCCACTCAGTGATCATGCAGAAGTTACACGCCTGTGGTCATCGGTACATCACTGGTGAAGACCAGATTCATACATCAAACTTTTTCTGGATCTTCCACCATAATGCAACACAAAATTGTTAGTCAACCTCCAGCTCAAAAAAAAATAGCAAGCCACACATAATACAAAATCTAGGAGCCAAGCACCATAGCTCATAAATCAACATGGACTTGAAGGACAAGTCATAGTTCAGTTTTGTGTTCCCAAGTATTAGTGGCAGATGTAAGCTTGCCTACAAACTAACAGAGGACAGGTCCACACACTAAATAAATTTGTAAATCATTCACACCCTATAGAAATGCATTTACCAAATGTATCCATCCACCTTAGTAAATGGTCATGCAAACTAAACTTGTAAAAGAGCTTTTGTAAGTATGGTTATTCAATGGACTGACCATTGAGATAGTTAATTTTCCCTCATACTCACATCCTCAGTTTTCCCTTGAGCCTCCATGTATTTTACGTAGTAGAAGTATCCCAAGACTCAAGGAGGTCAACTCTGCTATGATATTTTGAATCGCCTTTGCAGAAAAATTGAGAATGAAATGCATTTTTAGAATTAAGATTGTGCACTTATCTAGGAATTATGGGATTCAAGGAATTAACCAGGGAGATCAGTGACCACCTGCATACAATCATGAGCACTGATTTGGTTACCTCCGATGGAATAATTTCCCTCTGTACCAATAAGAAATTTGTCATCCCCACTCTTTATTTTGGATGTAATAATTTTCCTTCCTTTATCATAGTGTCAATCATGGTTCTACAAAAATCAAAGAAGTAGCCTAATGAGCAAAAAAGGAATATGACATGCAAGTGTGCTGTTATCCTTTACCTGCTCTCTCAACCAGACATGATTTCTACACGCAAGAAGCGTTAAGATGGATAAAGTCAAAATGCTCTACAGTATTGCTAGACTAAGTTACTTTTCCACTTCCAAGAGTACC
Organism: Oryza officinalis; assembly: GCA_008326285.1. Taxonomy (NCBI): domain Eukaryota; kingdom Viridiplantae; phylum Streptophyta; class Magnoliopsida; order Poales; family Poaceae; genus Oryza; species Oryza officinalis. Next base: position 19,963,955 of record BDMV01000009.1, read on the forward strand.
TGTGCATGGATATTGGGTCAGATTTAAAAGAATATACACACATAAAAACAACAGTCATGAATTAACAACAGGACAGGAAGTAAGGGTTCACAAGTTCGCTTTCTTCTTCAAAGTGGTAGTCCAAGACTTGAAATTATAATTCAAGAACAGAGAAAAAATGCCTGGAAAAATATAATTGCAACTTTCTTGCCACCCAACATATTCTCATTAATACCCTGCAGAAGAACAATTTTCAACTAGTCATATTGTATAACAAAAAATAAATATGAGGATAAAATTCAGGATCAATAGTCAAATTGGTAACTGAAATGGATTTAAGTTCCACACAACCTTGAGTGCACCTGCCTGGCTCTCTTACAAGTAAAAAAGAACATGTATCATAATGACACTTTGTCCTTTAAGAGAAAAACAGTGACTCTGCATAAAATAGAGATCCAGGGAATGCATAGAATTAACCATATTATCTCGTAATGGAATGAACTGTAGATGGACGGCCTAGGAATCTAGTAGAATTGCAAGCTAATGTTACCTCCTTTTCAGTAACAACCGCTGGATCATCTACAACAGTGCTTATGAATGCAAGAATACCAATGATTCAGTTTAAACATCAAGGTGATGCATATGTATTTCACAATAAAAGTATGAAATCCACATGGTTCAGAAGAAAGAGGAGCATTAAGCAGTACAGAGCAATGGACCAACAGTATGTTCAATGCATTGCACATACAAACCGAACACAAAGTTTAAACTGCCCAATTCTACGTCGACCATGAAGACCTGATCCTTTGATGGTGCACACATGATACATGTCATATGTTGACTTGTTCTATATACTCCCATGCTCACAACGCAAGAGATTTTTCTATCAATATTTGCAATAACAGTACACTGATCCACCGCAAACCACTAAGACCCAGTTGTTACACATAGCTAGTGCAAACAATTTTTTATCCGTCTCTTCTACTATACGGAATATAACAATCAGTTCGGGAATAAGCAGTATGGCGTGCAGAGAGGATGACCCCCAAAAAGCATAACACCTGTTGAGCTCGTCACGCAAGAAGCCACGCCAGATGACAGGAGGACGAAGGTGCGGTGTCATGGCGATGCGGGGTGGAACAGTAGGGGGAGGTCGGGGTCATCGCCGCTCGGCTTGGGGAGGACACGGGGCCGTCACTGACAACCAGATGCAGGGTTTGGGCTGGTGCCTCACCAGGAGGGGCCACCGAGCTCGTAGATCCATCACCGTCAGTGGGCTCGATATATCCAACGTCGCACTCTTCCTCCCCTCGCACTCACTCGAGCTTGGCTGCACCCACATATGCATGCACAAATGCCAATCCGAAGCGCGATGGAGGGGAGGAGACTGAAGGAACAGTGGACTGCTGACGGGAACTTTTGCGGCAGCGGCATCGGCGAGGCGCGAAGTGCTGGCAGCGGCAGGAGCATGCGAGGAAGCGCAGCGGCGGTGGCATCGCTTTGGTGATGAGGGTAGGGGGCACTCGAGGTTGTGTTTACTGAGGAGGCGCATCGGCGGTGTCATCGCTTTGGCAGCGGGGATAGTGCGGCGACGGTGGTGGTGACATCGCTCGCTCAAGCCGGTGGGATGTGGGAATAGCTTATTTCACCGTCGCATCGCAAGACAGATAAACCCAAGTCCATTTTCAACCGTTGGATGAACAGATCGGATGGCTGAGGAAAGGGATAGGAATGTTTTGTATACATTTTTCTGTGTACACCTAGCAAAAAGTGCAACTGCTGTTTTTTATACTAGATTTTTCACCTTTTAGTCCTTTTAAAAAACTTAATTTACAAATAGACCTCTAAAAACTTATCCTAGAAATGGTCCTTTTTAAGGCGCCAAAGTAATTGGCGCCATGGTCCAACATGACGGCGCCAATGACATTGGCGCGTCTCCTCCGTTCTCGGGTGAAAACTAAGTCACTAATATGAAGGGGACGGTGCCAATGTCGTTGGCGCTAAGGGCTTATTTCTAAAATAATTTAAAAATGACCTATTTGTTATAAAAAGGACTTATCTATAAATAAAATATATTTACAAATAGGTCCTCGGTGACAGCATCATTGGATATACTGATGTTTTAGATAGATTTGTTATATACATCATGTTTGTATAGATCTATTGGCTAAATAGGTTTTTCTTATTATCTTCAATCTTATACTGTCTTGGTTAGGACCGATATATTAGATTGCTGCTAACAAGTTTAATTCTAGTAAGTCGATAGGTTTTTATGCAACGTTCATCGGAGTTCTAGCTGATAAGTTATCATTATTGTGAGCTTCAGTTATCAAATATATCGATTGATTAGCCCATATATATTTTACTTTACTTACATTGGATCTCCAGTCGATATATACTTTAATCATCGGATCTACATTTATTATACTATATCAGTTTTGGCTGTTTGGTTCATATTATATTACCTCGTTGCAATTTTTGAGTTACATCGGCTTACAATCAAAACTTGTATAATTAGTAGTTAAATCTCTCTTTATCAACTTCAATTTTATACTGTTTTGGTTCGGTCCGATCTATCAAGATTGTCTTTAATAAAGAACAGTTTATTGATAATTATGCATAGTTTAATTCTAGCAGATAATAGCATAAATCTCATTGTTTATCTGATTATTTGATTCTGCATTCAGTCTATAGCCGATTGATCCAAATCCTATCGACATCGGCTGGCATCCATATATTACATCGGTCCAATTGGCTGATCGGCTCCATGATCTTATACGATCAATCTATCTATCTTGTTAGTTGCATAATCAAACTAACTGGTACGCCCTGAACCTAATTGATAGGACCTACAATAAAACCCAGCAAATCTCTAGGCCTTTGTATGAACGACGAATTTCGCATCAACAATGGTATATGTACATATATAAAATTTATATACATATGTATATATACAAAGTTTGTATATGTAAACTTTATATAAATGGGATGAAGTAGAAGTGGCCTGTTAAAAATACAAAGGGACCAGATTTGGTCCATTTGATTAAATCGGCCTCACTACTTAAAGAAGCATTTTTTGATGCGGCCAAAACCTATTTTTTCATGCGGTAGGACCGCCCGTCTGCCCCAAAAGGTCTACGAAAATAGCGATTTTGAAATGTGGGTGGCACACCCGTATGCGAAAATCCGATTTTCGCATGCGGGTTCTTATGATAGCCGCATGCAAAAATAAAAAACCAAAAAAAAAATAAAAACCTCAAAAATCAAAACCGTATCTCGTCGACGTCGGCGTCCGCCGCCGCCGCCCGCCGTCGCCGTCGCCGTATGGGGCCGGGCTCCTCTCACCGTCGTTGGGTTGTTCTCTCGCCGCCGGCGGCGGATCTGTGCGGGGCTGGGCGGAGGACGGCTACCGCCGCCGAATCCGAGCCGCCTGACGCCTGCTGCCGTTCGCTATCGCCGTCGTCAGTGTCGCTGTTACCATCGTCGTTGTCGCCATCATCGTCTTCGAGTCCGCGCAGGGCCGGGCTTCACCCGCCATCGCCGGGCTCTCTTCCTGCCGCCGCCGTCAGATCCGTGCGGGGCCAAGTGGGGGACGACCACCGCCGCCGGATCCGGGTTGGGAACCACTACTACAGAAAGGGGCTTTCTGGACGAGGCCCCCAACAGTTTCCAGGCGGGCCATAAGTGGCCGCGCCTGGAAAAACCGGTCCCGAGGGGGCCGGCTGTTGAACCGCACGCGATAATGAGTTATCCCGTGTGGTCGGCTTAAGCCGACCGCACGCGATAACTCATTATCGCGTGTGGCTTCCTTAAGCCGACCGCACGAGATAATATTATCTCGTGCGGTCCGCTTAAGAACCCGCACGGGATAATGCTTATCCTGTGCGGTTCATTAGGTCAACCGCACGCGATGATGCACTATAAAACAGCTCCCACCCCCCGACAGTGCCACTTTGAACTTGGTGTTTCTCTCTCCAAAAAAATGCAATTATAGGGGAGAAGGTTTTCAACTTGTATTCTTCAATTGAAATCAATACAAAAGGTACCATGCTTGATCTTCTCTTCCATTTGCTTCCACTTTTAAAAGTTTTTATTGGTTTAATGTGAAGATATTTGAATTTATTTTAACTCGGTTTCTCTCTCCAAAAATAGGCATTTTCTTTTGGTGGGAGATTCTAGAGTTAAAATCTTCAATTGAAATCAATATAAAAGGTAATGTGTTCGATCATCTCCTTCATTTGCTTCCGTTTTTGTAAAATTTCATTGGTTGAATGAGAAGATATGTAAACTTGTGCGAATTGGTACTTTGTGCTATATATGTATGTAATTTGTAGGTCAAATATTTTATTTTTTTGATTGAACCATTTTTTGGTAGCTAATATTGTCTCCGTATTATTATTTGTTGTGAATGAGGTTTTAGTTAAAAAGTATGAATTAAGTTTAATTTGTTTATTTAAAAAACACCGGCAATATAATATTAATTAATGCTGTGAATTTTTTAGATGGATCGGACATGGATGTATGAGACACGGAGAACTCATCCGGTGTTCATGAGAGAAGCATCAACATTTATTGACAAGGCTAAGACACACGCTTTGAGAGAGAGTAGGAAGGATATTTTTTGTCCATGCGTGGATTGCAAGAATCAGAAGATGTGGAAAGATCCGGATATAATCCTGGGACACATAATTCAGCGTGGATTTGTGGAGAAATATACAGTTTGGACTTATCACGGGGAAGCCGCCCCTCCTGTAGAGATTCGTGATATTTGGTTCGATCAGGCAGAGGATTTTATAATTGATGACATGTCTCGTCAAATGACTGGTGATTTTGGCGGCACTGGTTTTGATGCCGCAGAGGTTGATATTGATCTTGATCTTGAGGATATGTTGCGGCACGCTGAACCAGAGGTCCTAACAGAGAAAGCAAAAGATTTAAATAATTGGGAGGCGTTGCAGAAATCAACGAAAGATCTTTTGTACGATCAATCAAAGGGATGTGACATGCAGTATACAGTGTTGCGGTCGGTGCTAGAACTTCTTAGATTGAAGGCCAGGAACGACTGGTCTGATACTAGTTTTAATGACTTGATGGGTCTCCTTAGAGCTATACTTCCTAAGCCTAACTTGTTGCCAGCTAACACCTACCAAGCCAAGAAACTGATATGTCCATTATCACTTGGTGTGGAAAAGATCCATGCATGTATTAATCACTGTGTACTTTATCGCAATGAATACGCTGACTTGGACAAGTGTCCAACTTGTGGAGCGAGTAGGTACAAAAAGGATAACAGTGCCACCGATAGTGCTGTTGCCGAACCAAATACATTGGTTGAGCCAGGAAAAAAGATTCCGGCCATGGTGATGTGGTACTTGCCAGTGAAAGATCGCATGAAGCGATTATTCTCGAACCCCGCCGACGCCGAGTTGATGAGATGGCATCAAGAGGGTCAGAAAACAGATGGTATGATTCGACACCCCGCCGATGCTCGACAATGGAGAAACTTTGATTCGAAGCATCCAGAATTTGCAAATGATCCGAGAAATGTAAGGTTTGCGTTGAGCACGGATGGAATGAATCCGTTTGGTGACCTAAGCAGCTCGCACAGCACTTGGCCTGTTCTGCTCACCATGTATAACCTTCCGACATGGTTATGTCAGAAGCGAAAGTATATTTTGTTAACTATCCTTATACAAGGGCCAAAACAGCCTGGCATCGATCTAGACATGTTTCTTGAACCTTTGATGGAGGATATGCAAGAAATGTGGGAAGAGAGTCTACGATTGTTTGATGCGTACCGACAGGAGCATTTTACTCTGCGTGCTATCATATTCGTTACTATAAACGATCTACCAGCAAATTTTTCTCTCTCAGGACAGATTAAAGGAAAGACTGGATGTCTTATATGCCTGGACAACACATCGTACATATACCTGACCTCGTCAAAAAAGTTAGTTTACATGCGTCATCGTCGTTTCTTACCACAGAAGCATAGGTATCGTGCGATGGCTACCTTTTTTGACAAAACTGTTGAGGAAGGTACTGCCCCCGAAGCAAAGGATGGTTCCATGGTGTTCAAGCTGACAAAAAACATAAAGGTCGTGTTCGGCAAGGGAAAGACAGCTTTAGGCAAGAGGAAGAAAGAAGTGGTAGAAAACACGCTGCCCTTCAAGAAACATTCAATCTTTTTCAAGTACTTGACGTACTGGAAAGACCTGGAGATTCGCCATGCCATCGATGTCATGCACCTCGAGAAGAACATGTTCGACAGCACCATCGGGACTTTACTTGACATCCCAAGTAAAACAAAGGATGGGTTGAAGTCACGTAACGACCTGGTCAATTTGGGCATAAGGAAAGATCTCCACCCGATAGAGCTAACGAATGGTAAGATTGAGATTCCACCGGCATGCTACTTAATGTCACCAGAAGAGAAAAAAGCTTTCTGTCAATGTCTTCGTGGATTGAAAGTGCCGACTGGATTCTCATCGAATATCCGAAAACTAGTATCAATGAAAGATTTGTCGATTTCTGGATACAACGCTCACGACTGTCATAAGATGCTTACGGTATTCCTCCCTATCGCTATAAGGGCGGTGAAACCAGTGCACACCAAGGTAGTGATAACAAAGCTGTGCTATTTTTTTAATCGAGTTTCACAGAAAGTTTTTGATCCAGAAGAATTAGGACCCCTTCAGAAATTCGCAGTCGAGACCGCTTGCCAGCTAGAGATGTTTTTTCCTCCATCGTACTGGGACATGATGGAACATCTCATTGTTCACATTGTCCCTCAAATTATTGAACTTGGTCCTCTATACCTACATCAAATGTGGGCGTACGAGCGATACATGGCCGTTCTGAAAGGGTATGTCCGTAATCGTGCTCATCCAGAGGGCTCGATGATAGAGGGTTACACAACTGAGGAGGTTGTCGAGTGTTGCCTAGATTATATGAGAGATGTCAACCCCATTGGGATACCGGTGCCTCGACATGATGGAAGGTTATTTGGGAAGGGTACTGTGGGAAGAAAATGCTTCTACGACAACGATTACAAAGCGGTATCAGATGCACACAGCAGTGTTCTTCAACAACTCGCCATCGTTGCGCCCTACATTGAGCAACACACTTCGGAGATCAGAGCATGCAATCCGGGGCGATTCGACGGTTGGGTTTCGAAAGAACAGAAGCGCACTTTTCCCCAATGGCTGAAGGATCAAAAGCTACCGTATGGAGAATCAATCGAGGAAAAAACGATAGCTAGACTTGCAGCTAGCCCAACAAGCCTTGTGACCTCATGGCAAGGGTATGACATCGGCGGATATTCTTTTTACACAAACAGCAAAGATAGGAAAAGCTCAGCGCAGAACAGTGGGGTTCGTGTCGAAGCGTTGGACGCAACAGGGCAGAACAAGTCTTACTACGGGATCATACAAGACATATGGGAACTTGACTACGGTTTAAATATTCAGATCCCTGTTCTCAGATGCCAATGGGTGAAAGACAGCATGGTAGATAAATTTGGATTTACGTGTGCTGAACGGAGTAAAATTGGACACAAGGATGATCCATGGGTCCTTGCCGAGCGTGTTGCACATGTTTTTTATGTGAAGGATCCTTCCGATGAAAAGATGGACATTATTGTATCGGGCAACCAACACATCATTGGTATTGACAACATTCAAGACGCACGCGATTATAATCAATACGACGCCATTGAGTTATTCACAGATCTTCCTACGCGGATGAAACGCATTGAGAGTGTCCTTGACGAATCAAAGTTTGCATCCGTGCGGAAGGATGTTAATCCAAAAATAGTGAAACGCTAGTTTCTTTTTTTGTACAATATGTTTTTGCACGCGAATGTATCAAGCTTATGGTGTTACCAGTGAACGTGTGGTTTTATATCGAACTTCTGGTATTTATGTGGATGATTAATATGTTAATTAATTAATATGTGAGCAATTGATATATTAATATGTGACGAATTTATATTGATTGAATTTTTTTACATTGATATGTTAGTATGTGCATTCATATTTGTTAGTTTTATAGTTTTACATGGAACAATTAATAAATGGAATAATTAATATGTTAATAAATATTTTAGCATTCATATCTTTTTTAGTTTTACAGTTTTAAAATAAGGGCGCCAATTATCCCGTGCGGGCGGCTTAAGAGCCCGCACGGAAATATGTCTTTCCGTGCGGGCGGTTTAAGCGGCCCGCACGGAAAGACATATTTCCGTGCGGGCTCTTAAGCCACCCGCACGGGATAAATGGCGCCTATATATAGTCGCGCGGGATCCCGAAAATTTTCCAAGTCCCCGACGAGTCCAGATCTCTGCCGCCAAGCTGCCGAAATTTTCTAAGCCGCCGTGCGCCGCCGCCCATCTCTCTCTCTCTCGGCGCCCTCCCGCCCGCCAGCCTGAAGCCCGCCGCGCCACCCAGATCTGTGCCGCCCATCTCTCTAGCCCTCTCTCGCCGCCGACCCCCGCCGCGCCGCCCATCCCCGCGCGCCGCGCNTCCTGACTCTCGCCACCGGCCTCAAATACCGCCGCGCCGCCCGGCCCCGCCGACGCCGCACCGACGCCCACGGACTACACACACTGACGATGACGCCCCGGCCGACGACGATGCCCACCGACGACGACGCCCCGGCAGCCAACGCCACCCATCCCACGATGCCTCACACCGGCCCCCACAACCAACGCCGACGTCCCTCCTCGCAAGGTGAGATGATATGCCTGTGAATGGAATGGATGTGGGATGGATGAATGGATTGGGTGGATGTGTTTTGATGGATGGATGAATTGAATGGATGGATGTGTTGGGATGGAACGTCAACTGTTCGACGAAATGCCTACAAAGGATAGATGTGAATTTTTTTGATGAATTGTCGATGTTAGATTAGATAGATGAATATATACATTAATATGTACATAGTTGAATATATACATTGATGAATTGTCGATGTTAGATTAGATAAGCATAGAATAATACATATTATATATATGTAAGTATGTGTTGTATGTAATTAATGGATTAATTAATATATACATTAATATATACATAGATGAATATACATATATATATATATGTAAGTATGTGTTGTATGTAATTAATGGATTAATTAATATATACATTAATATATACATAGATGAATATACATATATATATATATATATGTAACTATGTGTTTTATGTAATTAATGGATTAATGAATATATACATTAATATATACATAGATGAATATACATATATATATATATGTAACTATGTGTTGTATGTAATTAATGGATTAATGAATATATACATTAATATATACATAGATGAATATACATATATATATATATATGTAACTATGTGTTGTATGTAATTAATGGATTAATGAATATATACATTAATATGTGATGATATTTATATATGTATATAATTACATTTATATGAAAAACATACAAAATTTGGAGATCAATCATATAGGAAGAAATTCTATGAAGGCCTTTGAAACAAATGATTGAATCTTCTGATTTTATTTTAAATTCCAATGAACATTCATACAGAGATTTTAGATAGAAGTTAGCGAGAGCTTCAACCTCGCGGAAAATTTCTTATGAGTCCACCTTTTATTGAGAATTAATAACTGTGAACGTATTATTATGTATAATATTTGTATTATACATATGTGTAATATATGTGATGTTTGTAAATTAGATGTTTATTTATGTATATATGTATAATATACATTAATATATATTTAGCATTTTTTAATATATGTATGATATTAGCATTTTTTAATATACATAATATTTGTATTATACATAATATTAGCATTGTTTGTAAATATATGTATAATATATGTGATGTTTAAATTTTGCCCCAAATTTTAATACTCTAAAAATGCTAATATTATGTATAATATTTCTTCCGCCTGGTATTTTAGTTAAAATAAGATGAAAATAAAATTAATTGTGTTACGACCAACCGTAGATCAAATGTCGACCGAGAAAGCTCCCTCCGATGCACCCAACGTCGAACCAACGCAAAAGGTTTCGAGCGAAGGCACATGGCAGACACCAAGCGATCCGATGTGCCATGTCGAAGTTACGCCAGCACCACCGGTTGAAGAAGACCCCGACTACATCCCTATGGAGGAAGCAGTAAGTCGAGTTGTAGTGTTATAAACTAAGCCGTCTCCCTCTCGGTCGCGTTTAACTTTTTCTGATGTACGAACAGATGAAAACAAGACGCCAGTCAAAAAGAAAGGCTGCCAAGTCTGCCGTAATAGCCGAAGGCGAGACTGACACGGCAATGTTCGGTCCGGTAGAAACCGACACCGGAGAAACGTCCGGTCAAAAGAGAAGACGTGCTAAGAGAAGTAAGACCCAAACCCCCAAGGAGACATACTACATCACCTCTTTGAACCAGGATGGGAAACCAGTAGAGCCCAAGGTAGCAATGACTAAATTCAGCACCACCTGCGGTGTGGTGGCCAGAACGCACGGCCCTTTAAATGTAGATTCCTGGGAGTAGGTGGATGACAACATGAAGAACTTCATGTGGAACGAGTTGCAGAAGTGGCTTGTCTATCCGCCTGGTTCAGAGGCTATGGGAAAAGAATTTGCCCTAAAAATGATGGCGCATCGGTGGAGGCAGTGCAAATCGGACTTGAACACTCACTACGTGCAACAGAACAAGACTCCATTCGCCGACTACGGTGGTATTACGCCCGCTGAATGGGACACCTTCGTGGCAAAGATGACTAGCCCGGAAGCCTTAGCGCGGAGGAAAAAGATGTCCGATCTAGCTAAAAGGAACAAATACCCGCACCGGTTGGGCTCGAGCGGCTACAATGGCCACGTAGAGAAGTGGCGAGCAACTGAAGAGAAGTTTGCCGCCCAAGGCAAGCCCCTGCTTGTAGATGCCCTAAAGGAAAGAAGCAAAAACTAGGTTTGGGCACGGAGCACAGGGCAAGTCACCGATGCGGGAGAGATCCAGTTCGAGGATCCGGATATCGAGCGTGTGACCAGTAGTCTTAAGGACATTACGGAAAAAGAGAAAACAGGGGAATTCATTGCCAAGAGGGAACATGATCAACTAACAGCTGCATTAGGCAACCCTAAACATTCCGGACGAGTAAGGGGCCTATCGTCAAGGACGAGCTGGAAGGAAGGGTTTCCAGAGGAAGCTAAGGGTTACAAGAAACGGGACAGGTGCAAACAGAAATTGGAAGAGAGGATAGCAAAACAAGTTGAACAACATTTCTACTCTCTTGTTGCTCAAAATCGTCAAGCCTTCCCGCACTTGTTCCAGCAATCCGAAGAACCCACAGTACAGGTGCCAAGCAGTGTCGGGTCAGTGGACACCGCACCTTATCCAGTAGACAACATAACTGCCCCGACGCCGTGCAGCCTGCTCGTGCCGATAGGAAGGGCCGGGAAGAGAAAGGAGGTGGGTACAGGACTTGCGATACCAGGGCGCCAAATTCAGAACACGCCAATCCCTGAAGAATATGCAAGGGTGCAAGTGGCCAAGGTGCATGCAGAGCATACCAGTTTAGAGATAGATATTCCAACACCGGACGGGATACAATTGCTTGGGGATGCGGTGAATCAGTTTATACTATGGCATCGACGAGATATACTGCTGGTCGGTCCATCGCCTTCAACCCCACGCCCGCCGGCTCCAAAGATTGCTGCTGCGCCTGCACCACCTTCTCCACCAGGGCAAGATTCGCCAACTAATAGGCCTGCCTCCCCACCTCCCTCCTCCCCTAATCCTTTAGGTCCAGGTTCACCACATCTATCAGCCCCTGAAGTCCACGCAGAACAACCTCCTCCGACACCACAGTCTGCATTGGCGCTACCTGAAAGGCCTCTTATGAGAAGCGCAAGTCTTCCAAGTCCAACCAAGCTTGAACCTCGTCGGCTTATCCCGACAATGATTAGGTCAACTTATGATAAGGAAAAAATGGCCGTATACGAGGAAAGGTTAGTATTCCAGGCTTTCAGGGGGAGAGCGTCGACTGACAAGAAGCAGGATGAAACTCCACATTTGTCGGATTCACAAAAATCGGTGAAAAATCAAATGGAGGACCTGCAAAACTGGACTTCCGACGAAGTGCCAACAAAGTACGTGCACGGGAAGCCGTTCCTACCCCCGAAGCTCATGGAAGGCCTGCCTTGGGAAATGAGGCTGATGCATGACTGGTATCTGAAGGCATCTAAAAAAGGCCTGGGCATGATTACTATGAAGGTCCCGGATAACGCTTTCACCAGTGGCCCAAATGGGATGCTGGTAATCGATTTCAATGACCTTCACGCATTATTCAAGCTGGACAAAATGGATATAAATCTCGTTGCTGCATTTTGCCTGTAAGTCATTCGTAATTAATGTCATATATTAATTCACTTGCTAACTAACTTCTGATAAATTACCCGCTTTATTACTTAGGATGCAATTCCACGCCGCTGAAAAGGCCAACCATCCAGTAGGATACATCAACCCAACAAGGGTTTGCTGGACGGAACACACGGTGAATATTCGTGCAGATTCCGCTGAGCTCAAAGGTAAAACGACGTCCGAGAAAAAAGAGGTCGTCGAAAAAATGCACAAGAAAAAGATGGTCAGCATAGCACTGTACTTGGGCAGAGCAATGGTTGCGCACAAAGACAAAACTGTCCTCTTCGTCCCTTACGCATTGTGGTACGTATGATTCTTCCGTAGTACTTATGTTTTAGTACGATATCACATACAACTAACATATCTTCTTTGCAGCGATCATTACATACTTTTTCTGGTATATCCATGGGACCACCTGGCCGTAGTGCTGGATCCGGCGCACTATGGCGAGGAAACATTTACAGAGTTTCTCGTTATATTAAATTTATAAGTCCTGTTATGCACCATTTACTAAATGTTGGCTATTGTACTCTCGAATACACATAATTGACTCAAACAATTGTTTTGTCTTTATAGAGCACACAGATATTACGTAGACAACGGTGGACCAATCAATAATCCACAAAAGAAGAAGCTTCTCGTGAAGACAAGATGGCCGGTAATTACATGTCTCTTGTTCCGACATTTCTTACATATACTTGTTTCACTTAAAATATTGATGTATACAATTTTTTTCAACATAGTGTTTTAAGCAACCACCACAGACTAATTTATGCGGATACTACGTATGCAAGATGCTTAGACTCAACGGGAGATACACTACAAAGTTTGAAGAAGTAAGTCAACACTACAAAGTTTGAAGAAGTAAGTCAAGAGAAGATATCTTTTCACACATTATAAGATCTTGTATAACTTTCCTAACTATAACAATGTGTATTCCTTCTGAAACAGATCCCGTCCGTTCCAGTTGTAGCGAACCGGTTCGACGATCGAACCATACTAAACTTGTGTGCAGATATTTGCCGCTTCATCCGCCGCGATGTCTGCAACCATTTGGGCGATTTCTACGATCCGGAGAGCCAGCTTGCGACGGAGGATACCTTCAAACGACTTAGAGAGTGGGAAAAAGAACATATGTATAGTAGCTAGTACAAATATTTCTAATTAAGGATATATTTTATGTGGTTTTTTAAACTTCTGTAAATTGCGAGACGCGATGATACGTATATATATACATATGTGATGCATGCGTACAAATTTAATATCTTAATTGCATGAAAAAATAATTAATTACGTTCAATTCTTAATACGTGCGATGTGTATGTATACTATTACTGAGAGAGACGGAGAGAGAGGGGAGAAATAAGGTAATATATTCACATAAAATAATAAACCAACATATAAAATAATATTTTATATGCACATAAAATAATGGGTGGATCGCTTATCCCGTGCGGTCGCATTAAGTGGACCGCACGGAATAAGCGATCCACCCATTATTTTATGTGCATATAAAATATTATTTTATATGTTGGTTTATTATCCCGTGCGGTCCACTTAACGCGACCGCACGGGAAGATCGCTTATCCCGTGCGGTCTGCTTAAGCGGCCCGCACGGGATAATGGATCTTCCCGTGCGGTTGGGCCGTCCGCACCCGAAAATGGTCTTTTCCCAGACCTTCTCGCGCGTACGGGCAGGCCTTCCGCACGGAAAGGTGCCTTTCGGCCCGCACGGAAAGGCTGTTTCTGTAGTAGTGAACGGCCCCGCCAAGCCCGCTGGCAGCCGCCCACCGCTTGCTGTTGGGCCACTCGGAGGAGAGGAGAGGAGAGGAGACGAAGAGAGAGGGAGAGGAGAGGAGAGAAAGAGAAAGAAGGGATGAGGAGGTGAAAATATCAGAAGAGGAAAGGAGAGGAAGAGAGAGAGAGGAGGTGAAAAAAATTGAAGTGGTTGAGAGGGAAAAAAGAGAGGAGGGGAGAAAAAATTCTACGGAGGAGATGAGTATTTTCGCATGCGAATCACTTAGAAGTCTCGCGTGCAAAAATCTATTTTCGCATGTGACCCCTTAAGAGGACCGCATGCGAAAATACGCTCATTTTGGCATGCGGCCCTTAAGAGCTCCGTCTGCGAAAATAAATTTTTACATGTAGGCGTCTTAAAAAGCCACATGCGAGAATGGAGATCGATTTTTGCAGACGCGACTAATTACGATTCGCTTGCAACCTTCTCGTACAGAAAAATCGTTTATGCAGTAGTGCCTGCAAAAAAAAAAAGCCCATGATACAAATTACCAAAATAGAAAAAACTAAAAACGCGTGAATCAAAAATTAATATTAATAGGCTGATCTAGTCACGTGGGCTGGGTCATGCGCGACTAATCGCTCATTAGCAATTTCGGTAGTAGGCGTGCACACTATGCTGTCTGCGCATACACTGCCGTCTCAGTCTCGGGCATCAATGAGCTCGCTCTGCATTGCGCCACGGGACGCCGTCATTGTGGCGCGCGAGCAACCGTTCTTGAGGCCATGCATGCTGCCGTCCTGAAAAACAATGCGGAATTTCCTCTATTGCAAGTACATATATGGTTATTATCAAACTAACTAATATGGTAGTATATTTCCATCCAGACAACTTTGCCGTTATATATGTTAAATCAAGTACTAGTATACGGTATTTTTACAGTATAGTTTGCTTTAAGAAACGTACAGTAGCTTTTGAAAAAGAGGTGTACTAAAGCAAGCCACTCAATTATGAGTACAAAAATGTAAGCTAACCTAATTAACCAATCGATGACCATGCATGGATCGAATTCCTGGTGACCTCAGCATTACAACTTGTCGTTGCACAGTTGGTGATGTTGCATACGTGTGGACGAGTGTACGAATGGTATATGTGTCTTTTCTGGTTGTGACCGCAAGTACTAATTAATTGCCTGCATGCAATTGACATTTTGTACTCCATTGACCATGCGTTTGTAGTACATACTTAATGCTGCATTTGGCCCCACAGGTTTGAAGTCTTGGCGGCGTCGCGATTGGAGTGTACACGAGATGAGACCACGACGCCGCATTACATGACAGCGATTCTTTTGGACAACACAACAAAACGTGTTGTCCTTCGAGTAGCTATCCATGTTTGTTCAGATGCGGTCCACACGCACAAATTAAGATTCATTCGATGTGGCATACGTATTACTCCTATAACAGAATATATATTTTTGGTTCTGAACTGTCCTTATCACAAAATCAAATTTTGGTAAACTTTCTAACAAGATAATTAATTCCAACTCATGTAAAAAAAGCTCATCACGGACATATCTTTTCAATATATATGCTAGAAGTACTAGTTCAGACTTGCAATAAAAAATATTACTTTTATATTTTAGAACAGACATGGTGCCTACTAGTGATGTAAGCATGGACGACCAAACCCGATAGTGTTGGGGTCGTTGGTACACGACGATCGACCTGAAGAAGCCAAGCTCTTCGGCATCATGACCGCCGGCGACGGAGCAGCAGCCACAGGGCCTGAAGCTGCCTGAACATGCTCGCCGCCGCCGCCGCCATGTAACGAGCGAGCCGCCACCGCGCCGTTGGGAAGCGCAGCAACAGCCAAGAGCACCAGAAGCGCCGTCTCCGCCGCCGCTGTGCCTTTTCCTCGTAGGCTCTTGTTTTTCTTGTAGAGACGACGACCAGCTGCTTGCACGGCCAAGATCATCAGGGCGATGAACTGGACAGTCGGATCGAAGTGCAGACTAGAGTTGAGCTCCGGTTGGGCAGCGTCAATGTGGTTCGGCTCGCCGCCGCCGGCAGCGAACATTCCGGAGGCAGATGACTGGGACAGCATGCGATGACACTTGAAACTTTCGTTGGTCGGTAGGCGATGCTGGAAAAGATGCCAACCAACGTCAACTCATGTGAATTCACATATCTATCCATTTCCTCGGAAAAGAAGGCAAATCAGTTGAATAAAACGAACACATATTGTATATATATACCCATAAATTAATTAGCCCCTACCCTGGCCTAAACATATCAAAATAAGAACGTACTTAATCAAAATGGTGAGCAAATATAGTTGATTGACTTTGACCTCAGCAAATCTGTGATTTGCATATGACAAACTCTCTCTGTCTTAAAAGAATTCAATCCTAAAAATAAACCTGAATATAATGTATGTTCAAATTATTCATTCTTGGATTGGGTTTTTTATGGGACAAAGGAAGCACTTGCTATCAAAAGTTAGTTTGCCTTTGGATAGTCTCTGATGCGTGTATGATTAGATAATGTCGTGAAAACTCTTTTTTGTTTGAAAGATGAGAATGCCCTTTTCATCAAACCATTGTTTATTTGTCTATGAAACAGTCTATACACAGTCCACACCAATTCTAATTGGCCTATCTGCACGTGATAACCCAAGTCAGACAAGTAGTTAATTACTGGTGGAAAAATAGTATAATACAATAAGAACCAAATACTACAATGAAAACCAAAAATACAAGAAAGTTAGATCGATTGTTGGCTAAAAGGGGACTCACTTTTCTGACTTGTTTGTATCTTTCTTTTAAAGAAAAATCACAAATCTTATAAGGTCTAACTGTTTTGATCAAGGTTTGCAGTTAAGCCTGGCACGTCAATTAAAATGAATATGGGAAGGTTTATATTGATGTTGTTCATATAAAATCAAGGTATAGGAGAAAATTAGAGTACGGTACGTAATGCATGTCTTGACAAAGAAGTTACTTAAATTAACTATAATAAAATGATGGAATAATCTCCTATTAACATATAAGAAACTAGTATTTAATTTCAACGACAACGTTGGTCGGCCAAATTATTTAGAAATCAATTAGATCATCCATGGTACATTCGCGTATTTCTTCGTCGAGAGGTTTCTTCCGAAGAGGAATTAAAATTGACTTCTTCCATCTACTTAAAAATTATCGATATGCATTGCATGCTGTTGGGGGATGAAAATTAATTAAATATTCTAGTATATATCGATTATATATATACTGTAAGCAAAACAAAACAAGATTTTAATCAACATATGGAAAATTAATGTCAATAATTTTTCAATAAGGATAAGCATGTAACTACTTAGCAAGGTGAAATAATCGGAACCCCGGGCGCCCAGCCAGATGCCGGCGCCCAGCGCCTGCACGGAGAGGAGGAGCGTGACCGCGTTCAGGATCCCGACCGGGTTGTTGCTCAGCCGGAACCCCATCTCGCCGCCGCCGACGGTGTCGCGCACGCACGGTGATCTCTCTAGCTTGGTCCAGGGGTTTCTTGGACCTCGTCACGGTGGTATTCTGAGGTTTTTGGCCTGATGGTGGATCCGTGGAAGACGCCGGACCAGGATGGGGTGGTGTGGTCGCCTGGTCCGTGGGGTATTTGTAGCGCGCGCGCGTGGGCGAGGTGAGGTGGAAATTTCGTGGGCTTTTGGTCTTTAGGAGAGGAAAAAACGGTGGTCGACGTGCCGTACGTCGTGGTGTTTGCCGATTCTGCTGAAGTTTTTTCGTATGATCTGCACACTTCGCGGTTAATTAGTTTTTTTTTTACTTCTACCTCTGGGTTTTTTTTGGACAATTCTTAATGGTGCTTGATTTTAAACAGGATAGAATTGAACTTGATAAATACTTTTACTTTCATAGATACAGCTAGCTGTATATATATATTATCATATTAATCTACGTATGTTATTTATTTGAGTAAATTTAACAAAACTACATATATTTTGATCAAACTATCACAAAACTACAAAACTACAGATTTAAAAATATGTATCACAAAACTATAGATTTAGCATGAAATTTGTCACAGAAATACAGATTTAAAGCATTATATCACAAAACTACAAATTTAATAATAAAGGTATCAAAAAACAATAGATTTTAGAGTTTATATCTATAGCACTATTGAGGTTACAAAAGTTATAGTTTTATGATAAAACTGATGCTAAATATGTAGTTTTCTGATATGATACATTAAATCTATAGTTTTATGAAAAATATGATTTTAAATCTGTAGTTTTGTGATATATTTTTTTAAATATGTAGTTTGGTGATAGATTGATCAACCTACGTGTAGTCTCTATTTATTTTGTTTTAAACTTAATGTTAGGAAAATTTCAATTGTGCAGAATTTTAAAAGTCAAACCAAGTATTTTTAACTTGAGTAAGTATCTGAAACTAATAAATCGTGTGCGCATAAAATACCTCGCTTGACATGTTCCTATTGGCGAGCGCCAAACAGGGTATAGAGGACGACGGAACGCGTGGGCGTGATGATGCGCATCCATTCGGGCGGTTTGGTGCACACCTGAGCATCTGATCCCGACACCCGCGACGAGCATGCAGCTGGCTGTCTAATTTGGGTTCTTATGGTATAGAGAAAATTCCCTATTTACCCTTAAAAGTTCACCTAATCCCTTCTATGTTATTAAATTTTGCTCATTTTCTTACATACCCCTGAATTTTAGTTTGGATCTTTTTTATGTCCTTTTCGCTAGTTGACCGTTAGTTGACCATTAAATTTTTATGAAAAAGACAATTTTGTCATTTGTTATGAAAAAACATATAGATTAATAGAGCACATTGCTGGAGTATAAAATTGTTAGATGGGACTATTATATTTATGAGTTAGTTATGCACTATATTATTTGCGATAAATTTACTTTTAGATATGACTAAAAAATTAATTACTTATTTATTAGTTATTAAAAGTTACTTATGTAGCATATAAATAGATTTGTATTACTATCAAAACAAATATAGTAAATAAACCAACTTTTAATAACTAATAAATAAATATTAACATTTTTATATCATATCTAAAAGTAAATATGTCATAAATAATATGGTGAATAATAAACTCATAAATATAATAGTCCATCCAACAAATTTCTACACTCTAACAATGTACTTCATTAATTTATCATGTTTCTTTATAGAAAAGGGCAAAATAGATTTTTCCATAAGAATTTAATGGTCAACTAACAGTCAACTAGCGAAAAGGGCATGAAAGGGATCCAAACTAAAACTCAGGGATATGTAAGAGAATGAGCAAAATTTAGGGGCGTAGAAGGGATTAGGTGAACTTTCAGGGGTATACAGAAAATTTTCTCTATGGTATAGTCTAGCGATCGATCGAGAGACGCACATCAGCCATTGTCGCATGCACACTACTTAAGAAAAGATTTTTGATCGTGAGATCTATTTCATTACATAGACAGACCTTATTTTCGATGTAAAGATCTGCCTATGTAGTTGTGGATGGGAGTATGGATGGTCAAATGAACCGTCCGACCCGGCTCGGCCCGAGCATGGCCCGACGACCGACACGCCAGGCCGTGTCATGCCCGCCCACAGACTACACCAACGATTCAGGCATGGCCCAACAAGACTCAGGTCATGCCGGGTTGACCCGAACATGACCCAATGGTCAGGTCGGGCCGGCACGGGCCCAACTACAATCGGGTGTTGGCATAGAATTTCGACCCGCCTTGCAATCAAACGGGTTTCATGTTTCCATGGCGGCCTAGGAGGTTTGCTTTACTCCAGTGCAGGTCCAAAGGCTTGCCTAGGTGCGTGTAGGGCGTGTCAGTTGATTTGATCTGCAATCAACAAGATAAACAAGTAAACCTGGTTAGAAAATAATGACCGATCGGCCAATAGGCCGATGTCGCATTGTCGTGGCCTAGCCGATAGGGCAAAGTTATATCGGCTTACTCATGATAAAGCGAGATTAAAGCATGAATCTAATCTTATCGGCCTTCATCAACATACTGATGTCAATTAATGGCATCGGCCGATAAGGGATAATAAAGATAACTACACTAGCTAATACTCTAATGTGAATCTATATGAACTAATCAACCAATATAAGCATACTGATCATAGATAAACCCTAAAGAGTAATCTGTAACAAATACATTTATATTCATCAATCCATTCATGTAGATGGCAGACACACATAAAAACTTTCGGATAATCATATGTATCAGGTAAGACTGGCTGAAACCCCACTACTATCCTTAATTACAACCGAAAACAGGCTTCGAGTTAAATCTCAAAATAGGACTAAGGTCAATAGCAACTCAAAGTGTGAATTGAGACTTAACACAGAGAAAATCAAGTCGCCGATTGCTTTTGGGGATGGTAGATGCATTGAAAGATCTAACCAAGCATAGTAAATAAACCGCCGTCAGCAACAAACCCTAAAACGAGTAAATCGCTGGCGAAGCATAATTAGGACACTTGTCAAGATCATTCAAAACATGATAAACGACGATCACATCATCGAGGCTTAACGTGTCTAAAGCGACACGTTAGCCCCGACGATGTAGATCGTCGGACACGAGTTCTTACCTCTGCTCTCGTTGGAGTTAACCTCTTGCGAGGATTGGTGATGCGCCGAAAGTAGATTAATTTGTTTGTTGTATTGTTGTGAGAGAGAGTTTCTATGTACATACTACCGGGATATTTATACCCGAGATTACAACATGGTCATTGTAGGACACGATCTTATCTTTAACTAACAAACAAGTTTTTACGGCAGACTCTTGCCAAAGATTAGATCTAAACCTACTTGATTTACAAGATACAATTGCCTAGAATCGAGCCTTATCTCTATTTGGCAACTTCCTTGAAGTTTATCTTGAGCCAAAACCAAGCCCACGCTGACTCTGTCAACTTTTTGCCTCTATCGGCCAATGACCACATTGAATTCGTATCGGCCGATACACCTTTACTGCAAGTGTCCCTTCCAGTCCGATACGTTCACCAAGCACGATACGATGCTTGATCCGACTCCAACTTGGTCCTTCTTCTCTGCTTCGGTTTTCTTTTTCCTCTTCGAGTATATTACGAAAATCTGCTGTTAACATCGGGCCATGTCATTTCTGGGCCAGTCCAAATCTCGGTACAGTGGGTTAGGCCGTCGAGCTGCGAGCCTTTGGCCAACGACAGGAGTCCGGCGACGTTGCCTCTACACGCCGCCGGTGAAGATAAATTATCACAAATGTGCCAGCAGTGCCATGCGCGGCGCCTGCTAGCCCATGCCCGTGCGTGATCGATGGTGGCAGCTTTGGTGATTTCGTGTGGTGCCCCGCGATGGGGAACCACCGGGCCGGACGTGCGGCTCGCGCAGGCATAACGGTGCAGACAACACGCGGCTAGCCGTTGAAACTGACGCCCAGACCAAGAGCCGGGCTGCACAAAATTAAGAAACAATTAGTATTCTGCGTAGATATCAAATGAACTTATCAACAGACTAAAGTCAAAAGTTAGGGAAATTTAATTGATCAATGAAGTTGCCCTTAATATTGACTTTGGCAAAACGTGCGTTTCATTCACGTAATCATTATTTGAAGTCAATTCTTCTTCGGTTTTGCTATATAAAGATGTGGACATATTTTAAGCGTGGTTTAATTTCATTCAATTCAATTGCTTTACAGTCTGATTGCTGGTTTTGTGCGAAAGTTTGTGTTCATATATGTCTTTCTCAATTCTTTCCTCTTGATTTTTGCTTTGGTTTGATTTTTTATTTTCTTATTAATTTACAAAAGCAGGTGACTGGTCAGCCTTTTTTTATCTCAGTTTTCATATGTAATGAAAAATTTAAAAACCATAGTGTGAGATTTAAAAATTATAATACGAATGTATATAGTTAAAATTATTTCCGTGAGTTAATAATTAGAGTCTTTTAATGTTTCAACTATTATAAAAATGTAGTTTTTTTTTCAAAACACGGCACTTACGCATGCTCTCATATTCATGTACGCACACTCATCCTAGAGCAAACGTAAGCACAGCTTACTTCTATCAGCACCTCTAAAGACTAAGTCGGTATACTTTGAGATGACGAAATCTCCTTAGGTGCCTCACTATCGACGAGTATATCATCTACCACTAAAAAATAATTAGCCATAAATACAAGCACTTGTGTCAAGTATAGAACTTAAACTGATTAGACAGGTTCTACAGCAAGTAACGTAATTAATTGTGCTACGCTTTATAAAGGGATATTCCCTCCCACTACTAGAAAAAGGGTTTTTCATGGTGACACCCAGTTTTTTTTCATTGACGGCCAGACGCTAGCTCCGCTTGCGAAATTGTAATGAGGGGTGGGGGGGGGGTAGAACCGCCTGCGAAAATCGATCTTCGCTGGCGGCTGGATAACGTGGACTGTCAGCAAAGATGTAGCCCTTTTCGCTAATGGCCCACTTAAGGCACCACCACACCAAATCTTTTTGCCGGCGGTGCCTTAAGCGGGCCGCCAGCGAAAACACCTTTCCCTACATATATATATATAGCCAGCCTGAGTAGCCTATGCCATTTCAACACGATTTTCTCTCTCTTAAGGTTTTGAACTCGAATGGTTTGATAGATCTATGTTACCAGAGGTTAGTTCTACCTTGTACTACTATATTTCTCAAGTTTTGTTTCATTTTATGCGTTTTATGTGGAGAATTTAGCGCATTTTTGTATGGGCCATGGCCCTAACCATGGCATGTGTGTTTTATTTGTTAAGTAGACCTTAAAATGGTCAAACTTTTAAGGTAACATTGTACATGATCAATCACCATAGTTTTTTACAACGTTTTGATAGGTTTATTTGTAGTAGATTTATATGCCATGGTTGTTTGTATGCACTGTAGATGTATATATCTAGTTAAGTGAAGAGAGAATTAAGAGAAGGAGGGTACTATGGTAATTTTGGCTAGTTGTATGTAGTTTCATCTATTGAAAATTAATAAGTGATAGCTTTTTTTTGAAAATGATGTAATAATATAATTTTAACTAGCTTTAATTACCATGTCTTCTTTATACTAATTTTGACATAACAGTTTGGTTTTTTATATTAATATAATTTTAATGTCACATATTTTTAAAAACATTTAACTATGTAGTTATTTTTTTAGAATGTATAGATAGCCGACAGGGCATGGATGTATAGAGAGAGAGATATCGTGCGTCACACATTGAAGGAGTCGACAAATTTATTAAAACTGCCAAGAAGCACTACTACGGAAACAGTTTTTCGTGGCGGCCATTTTGGGTCTTCGCTGGCGGCAATTGGGGCCGCCACAAAGCAAAGACCAGTGAAGATCAAGATCTTTGCTAGCGGTTATAGACCGCCAGTAAAGAAATATCTTCGCTAGCTGTCGCTTTATGTCGGCCGCCAGAGAAGAACTATTTTCTCTGGCGGCCAATTTACGTCAGCCACCAGCGAAGCCATATCTTCACTGGCCGCTGGCTTAAGACAGCCGCCAGCGAAAATGTTCTTCTCTGGCGGCTTACACTCTTTTTGGACACGTGGCCCGCTAGGAAAAAAGCCCATCAGTTTCTGGAAAAGACACATGGCCCGCCAGTAAAAATAGGACATCGTCATATTTTTGACACGTGGCCCGCCTGCGAAGATGCAATATTTATAAAAAAATAATATATATTATTTTTTTCTTACCTTTGTTCATGTATTTTAGAGTCACACGTGGATGATATAACTAATTGAGCTATCGATAAAGTATGTTCTCTTTCGTGCAGCCGCCATTGATGATTAATATACATGCACGCGGAAATAATATATGAAGATTAATATATACCTATATATATATACAATATCTAAGCACCTATATAGATAGAATTGGACCGACACCACATATACAAGTAGTTGAATGTCTTACAACCTGAGCGATATACATACGCGTGAAACCTATCTATATTATACTCCTGCTCTAGTTAGACAGACATTCGTTCTCCGGCAGGGCCAAAACTCCATCGTGGTCGAAAAACCTCCCAAGCTAATGTGCGCACTCACGGTGGATGAAGTAGCACATGTCCCGTTGTATGTTCTCAATGGATTTATCATCGAGCTCCCTTTCAGACTTGGGAATTTTTGGAAGCTGGATCGAGATCATGACAAATTACGAAATTGTTCATAGTAATGCAAGTTAACGATTAACTTAACAAGAGTATTAACGGTTTGTACTTACATCGTCGTAATTCGCGCAATATCTCCCATTGACCTTAAGGTATTCGTAGGTGTAATATCCGCATAGTACGGTTCCCACCGGTTGCTTATGACACTTTCAGCATCAATTATAAAGTATATTAGTTAATTAAATGGAAAAACACATGCATTTATAAAAATTAAGTAGTATTGTTTGGCATCCAAATTTACTTACCGGTCACTTATTGCGGATGAGTATGCGTTGTCTGGAGTTTTTCCGTTGTCCGCCTTGCTGGTAATACCTTTTATATGCACTGTTTGCAGAGATAATTAATTTAAATTCGTCAAAGATAACAACACGTCATGAGAATATATAAGAATAAGAAACATCCATGCATATAACTTACAGATCGATAATTCTGAGCATTTCTTGATATGTATTGCTCTCTTTATCAAGAGAATCCAAGACGACGACTTCATTGTACTTTGGATAGAGAAGAAATACTATCCAATGGTCGCTGCAAAAGAAATGGTTAGTCCAGCCGTGATTATATGTATATACTCGTAGTTGATATGAAAACTTACTCAAAGGCATATGGCGCGTAAACACATTCCTTGTCCTGCGTAGATTCAAGTGCTCTAGCTACATAAGTAGCAACATCGAGAATCTTTTCCTGATGCCTTTGTTCTATATATGCGTCCCTCTCTTGCCGTGTCATCACCTGAACATGTGCCGGTAGCTTGTTCTCGTCTAGCAGGTAGGTGTGGTTCGGCTTGCTTATCCGGCACGGGTTTAGGTAGCCGACAGGCTTTCGCATCGCTTCGGCTTGCACGTAATTCATCCTTCAAAAAATGTAAGGTCAAATTAGGTACGCACATAGGTACAATGATTTATTGACACGTTCTAGTTATGCACTTACAGACACCAGATGCCGACCAAATTGGCGTCGAGCCTCTTCCGACGGTAGAGGGCATGCATATCGGAGAAATGGACTTGGAATAGGCATGGTCCGCTCCAGAAGATGTTCTCCTGCACGGCAACTGTGAACGATGAAAGGCCTTTTATGGTGCCTGCCCTAATGTACCATTCATGCCACCTCCTTAGTTGCCACAGTCCTTCTGTTAGTTGCCAGGCATGGATGAATGGTTGGCCATTCTGAAACTCATGCGGCACATCCGGGCAATTGATATAATTGAGATAATCTTCCATGGTTTGCTTGAGGCCTGTTAACTTTCTGTCATCAAAATTGGCATCTTTGATATCTTTGTCCCTTCCTCGGAATGCCGTTATCATATATCTTTTCTTCGATTCACTTTTTCCTTTGTGCTTGTGTGTCCTTACCATCAATGGCACATCGGCACCCTTAGGTTCCTCCGGTTGCGATGGCTGTGTTTGCGATGGGTCTAGTTCATCGGGCATTGTCCGCTCAGGCCCTGATTGTGCACGCTCTGATTGCTGTGCCGGAGGCACTTCCTGAACTTGTACTTCTGATTGATCCTTTTCAAGCCCTGATTGTACTTCTGTCTCCTTTTCAATTGGAGGTGACGCAACAGCAGGCTCTGATCTTGGAGGTGATGCAACTAGATGATCTGATTGCGGAGGTGATGAAACTGGAGGATCCCTCGGTTCTTCGTCCCTTGGTGGACGAGGCGGTGACACCGGTATCCTTGGTGGACGATCTGTTCCATCCGTTGACCCTAGTTGAATATCATTCTTGTGCCACAGTACAAAACAGTACAAACTGGTCAACGGCATCTCCAAGGTACACAATCCCCTCGGGTGTTGGAATGTCGATCTCGTGCATCCGGTGAGCCTCATTGACCGTCCGGACCTCTACCTTGGCATAGTCATCCGGAATGTCTTGGCAATGGAATCTGCGGCCCGGTATGAACCTCCCAGTTGCAACCTGTATTTTCTTTCCTGCCCTGCCGATCGGAATCAAGAGCTTGCAAGGAGTATCCTCCGTTACATTGTCCATCGGATAGCTCGAAGCAGGTTGCGAAACGGCACCACCGTGCATCATATTCTGGCTCCAATATCTATGGCATTCCTCACGAGCTGCTGCCCTAGCCTGGGATTCTATCTCCTCCTTATAGCGATCACGCTTCTTGTAGGTATGAGCATCCTCTTTGAATCCATCCTTCTAGCTAGTCTTTGAGGATACTCCCCGGACACGGCCAGAGTGCTCCTGGTTGCCCAACGCATAGGTCAGCTCGTCCCGGTCTCTATCTGGCACGAACATCCCGGCCTCTTGCTGCGTGACGATGTTCTTCATCTTGACAGCTACCTCCTGGAGTTTTGGATCCTTGAAGACTACATCCCCATCCGGGGTGAAGGCCGGTGTTCTTGCACGCACCCAGTTCCTGGTTCATGGGTTGTGATTTTTCATAGGAACCGGTTTCCTAGCCTTTTCCATCTCTTCATCTTGTTTTGTCCATTTCTTAAACGCTGGACGGTAACCGGTCGATCCCAAACAATGAGGATATTCATTCCTTCTTGCTAGTTCAGACATCCTCTGGCTCTTCTCCTTTTCCTCCGCCGATGTCTTCAGGGCAACGAACTCATCCCACTGGGCTGGTGTTATCTTTCCGTACTCCGTAAACGGCGTATGTCCCTTCTGAACATATTTCTTGTTAAGGTCTGTTTTCCAGTTCCGCCACAGCTTGCCCATGGTCTTGAGTGCATAGACCTTCGCTGCATCGTCGTCTGTCCCTTGTGGATACTCAAACCTGCTTTGCAGCGACGTCCAACAACTGTTCTTTGTAGTGTCAGGAACTTTCTTCCAATCCTTCCATGTGATCTCCACGATATCCCTAACTATCGCCCCGCATTGGTTGCTATACTTGGAACATGAATCTTCGGGTGATAGGGGTTCCCCTTTCTCACTGATTCGCGTCAGCACGCTGACTTCTTTCAACAACATGTTCTTCCCTCGCTCGCCCCTTCTTTTCTTGGGTTTACTTGAAGTTGAGACGCGCATGACAGCTCCAGCTTCGGCTTCCGCTTCGGGTGCGGCTTGGGCTTTCCTTTTAGATCGGTGTGGAGCATTCTTCTATATTTGCATTTCACATGACATCGGTTATAATCCATATATATACTTAATACGATCGGAACTAATCATATACAATATGTTACGTACCACCGGTTCGCGGGGGATGTAGTCGGAGTTGACTTCTTCATTGTCGCTCCCACCCTTTTTCTTCCTTGCAGGAGAAGGATGGGGGTCACTCGGCGAGTGATACGATCCACTCCCTTCCTCACCGGAACTTGACGGCGATGATTCCTCCGCGACTACTTGTGTGCAAATATCCTCCTCAACCATCGGTGGAGTTTGCTTGCCCTTGGCACCCGAGGGTTCCGCTTCGGTCAGTTTTTCCGTTGATATCCTTTTAAGGTGAGTTTATATTAGATGTGGAATGGAATCGTTACATCTTTCTTAAAAGAGTTAAAAAGGAAAATAAATCACTACTATAAGTGAGGGGGGAATTAAATGACTTCATTAGATGGTATTTGCTTCTATTCCATACTCTCTCTGTTCTAAAAATTTTTAATTCTAGAGATAATTAAAATTATAGATTAGAATTATAGATTAGAAATGATCAGATTTTACATACATGTATAAATGACTTAGAATTTCTCTTTTTCTTCAAAATGATTCGACATGTAAGATATTCTCATATTTGCATGAACACAAGTTGTAATGTGTAATTTGAGTCTTTTTAAATGTTTTTGAGTCTTGGATGCATGACATGCTAGGTCTCATGAATACAAATATACATGCATGATTAATTTATAACAAAAGCCCTACCCTAGTCTTCACCTTAAGTATACCCATATTTAAATACTTGGTGAGTTATGCATGGTGAGTAGAATGTAAAGCTTAACAATATCATCTACTATGCAAATTGTTCAGGTCCAGGGGGCTCCCTTCTTGTCTCCTTGATGAGTTCATAGCGAAGAAGAGGAAAATATTTAGTATATATACAACTTGTTGAAGATACAGATTCACAGCATAAACAAGTTCATGTTTGCACAATGATGAGCACAGGAACTCAAGAGCGAGCTAGCCCAACAAGATGCCGATAGAACACAAGTAGAGCACTGTGCCGACAACAAGAATGAGTCTATGCATAGTAGTATGATATAGTACTAGAATGACATAGAAAACAAGCTGTTCATGGAGATTAAAACAAAAAAAGGTCCGGGTATTAAATCGTTAATCGTGATAAATACAGTAGAAAGGCCGAAAGTCTTCCATTTATGCTCTATATGAATCAACATTGCAATACAGTAGAAATAAGAAAAACTAGAGCTAAAGAACACCGATTTTGTTTTTCTTTGTGTGTCGAGGTGTGTTGGCTGTGTGCCCCGTCATAGTGCTGTCGTAGTGTAGAGGCCAACAGTGTCCTCAGAACATTTCAGCTGAGTTCAATAAAGCTTCCATCTTAAAAAAAAGCTAAAGAACTACGATTTTATGAAATTCCTGAAATATAATAAGCAGGTAGCTTGCGCATATCTACAGCAATTATATTACTTGCCAGTTGTAAACAAAGGGAAAGATACAAAAGACAAAAAGGAGAAACAAAAAATCTTGTCAGTTGTCACTCCAATCAAAAAGGAGAAACAAAAAATCTTGTCAGTTGTCACTCCAATCATACTGATAAGAGGAAGTGATGAACAATGAAATAATAGGGCAAAAAAATACTAACAAGTGTTAATCGAAAAAAATACAGGTAATATCAGATTTACACAAACAGACACATCCAACAGTAACTGTTTGAGACTTGAGAGGTTGAGTAGAGCTCTCAGCTCAGTGATGTGCCTGTCTGTGTAAAGCTTAACAATATCATCTTTGGTTGAATACGAGTCAAAATACAATTTTATAATCATTTAAATATATATCTAAAATAAGGCATCTAAATACAGTTAAGTTCATTGAATATTTAAAAATAATTGATGCAATATACAATCATGAGGAAATTCATGTAGGTGCTATTCAATATACATAACTCACTGGAATTTTGGTGCAATTTAATATGTACATCTGATACCTCAAACAATTAGGTCAAACGGTCAAATTATATATTAATACAAAACCCTAATCGGCAAAACGGATACACTTCCCAGATGTGCATTTTATTACATAAAAGTGTATAGGGTATATAATTTATTCAAATACTAATCTATTTATCATGAATTAATATAATTTTTCCAAAATTTATTTAGTAAGTCTTGACCTCCTAAAAATTGAAACTAATTTCGGCTGAACTGACTTTGTTTATTTTACTGAGAATAAAATATAAAGAATTTTTGTGTGAAACAAAAGAAAATGGAATCTAGGTATTTTTGTCCACTACCAGAAAAATCCATGTTAATTTATCTTGCACAGAAATTAAATGGAGGAGTTACAAAGGTGGGAGAAGAAAAGAATTAGGAACAGATTTGAAAATTACAAAGGAGCAGCATGTCAAGCTATGTAGAGTCAATCATCGATTCATCGATGAATCCATCCATTCATACAATCAATCAATCCATCCATTCATCGATTCATCCATCCATTCATCCAATCAATCAATAATCCATCCATTCATCGATTCATCCATTCATCTATACATCTATACATCTATACATACAATCAATCATCGATCCATCCATTCATCGATTCATCCATCCATTCATCGATCCATTCATTCATTCATCCATTCCATTCATCGGAAAAAAGAGGAGGCGGCGACAGGGGTACCTGCGTGAGGTGGCGAGCAGAGGAAGAAGAGGAGGCGGCGGCGGTGAGGAGGCGGCCGTCGGCGGCTGTGAGGAGGCGGCAAGCGACGGTGAGGAGGCGGCCGCCGATGGCTGTGAGGAGGCGGCCATCGGCAGTGAGGAGGCGGCCGTTGGCGGCTGTGAGGAGGCGGCAAGCGGCGGTGAGGAGGCGGCCGCCGGCGGCTGTGAGGAGGCGGCCATCAGCGGTGAGGAGGCGGCCGCCGGCGGCTGTGAGGAGGCGGCCATCGGTGGCGGTGAGGACGCGGCCGGCGGCGGTGAGGAGGCGGCCATCGGCGGTGAGGACGCGGCCAGCGGTGGCTGTGAGGACGCGGCGAGGATGAGTCCGGCGGCCGGCGGCGGCGGTGAGGAGGCTACCGGGGGCGGTGAGGAGGCTGGCGGCGGCGGTGAGGACCGGCGGTGGCAGTGAGGAGGCGGCCGGGGGCGGTGTGGAGGCGGCCGGCGATGGCAGTGAGGAGGCAGCCGGGCGGCGCTGAGGAGGAGGCGGCGGCGGTGAGGGCTACCTGTCTCCTGGTGCGAATAGGAGGCGGCGGCGCTCTCCTGCCGCGAAAAGGAGGCGGCGGAGCTAGGTTTTTGCTGGCAGCGGTGGCTGAAAATTTCGGCAGCCTGGCGACGGCTCTAGGGTTTTCGCGCCTTTGGGACTTAGGGAAAATTGAGACTCCCGCGCGCCCATATATAGCGAAACCAATTTTCGCCGGCGGCCGGCTTACCTCGCCGCTAGCGAAAACCTTTTTCGCTGGCGGCCATATTAGGCGGGCCGCTAGCGAAACAATTTTCTCTGGCGGCCGGATTACCTGGCCGCCAGCGAAAAAGGTTTTCGCTGACGGCCTGATTATGCGGCCCACGAGCGAAACCCATTTTCGCTAGCGGCCGGCTTATCTGGCCGCCAGCGAAAATGGTTTTCGCTGGCAGCCGGAATAGGCGGCCCGCTAGCGAAACCCATTTTCGCTGGCGGCCGGCTTACCTCGCCGCTAGCGAAAACCTTTTTCACTGGCGGCCGGAAGTGTCCTCGACTGCCAGGAAAAATTTTGGCCCATTGCAATATTTATTTCTTTGCACAACTAAATGTAAAAATATCCATAGAACTAATTACAAAAAGAGTCAGTAATCATCCGTACAAAAATTCATCATCCATCTTAAGTCACCATAATTACATATGTAGATTAACCTTTGACATTCTTCCCTACTCCCTTGTTCCTCATGTATGGCTTCGGGGAATCACCAATCATTGCTTCCGCGACCTTAATGTTTTTTGTAAAGTCCGTGAAGAGTGTCATGTTCTCGTACTGATTGTATGCCTCAACATCTTGGACATCATCAACTCCCAAAATCTTTTGTTTCCCCGAGACAACTATATCTTTCTTCAACTGAGATGGATCAGTCACATAGAAAACCTGAGCGGCCCGATCGGCAAGTACCCATGGGTCATTCTTGTGCCCTACGTTGGCGAGGTCGACGATTGTCAGCCCAAAAATATCGACAACCACGCCAGATGGGTGTTTCACCCATTAACACCGGAACAGTGGAATCTGCATGTTGGATCCATAGTCCAGTTCACAGATTTCTTCTGTGAATCCATAGTATGTGCTCTTTTGTCCAGTTGTGTCGATTGCCTCTACTCGAAGGCCACTGTTTTGGCATGCACTCCTTTGGTCTTTCGCTTTGGTATAAAATGTATACCCATTCAGATCATATGCTTGCCATGAGGTGTAAACACTTGATGGCCCGTCAGCCAACCTCTTAATAGTTTTTTCCTCCGTAGTATCGCCATCTGGTAGGCCGAGGTTCTTGAACCATTCAGTAAAGGCAGCCTTGTGTCGCTTCATGATCCATGCATCAGAACGCCCTGTATTCATTGCTTGTAATTCCTTAAGGTGCTGATCTATGTACGGCTCCACTATCGCGAGCTGTTGCAGCACAGTGAAATGAGCTTCTTTCACTTTCTTGTAATCATCGTCGTGGATTCTTTTCTGCCCTTTTGTCTCTCTTCCAGATAATCTACCTTCATGTCAAGGTACCGGTAAACCAATTGCTTTCCCCTCTTTTAGGTAATCAATGCAACACTCAACGACTTCCTCGGTAGTATATCCCTCTATCATCGATCCCTCTGGGTGGACACGGTTCCGTACGTAGCCTTTTAGAATGGACATGTACCGTTCGAATGGCCACATCTGATGCAGGTACAGGGGACCAAGTGCAATAATCTGAGGCACAATATGAACTATGAAGTGTTCCATCATATTGAAAAATGACGGCGGGAAACACATCTCAAGCTCGCACACGGTCTCTATAGTGAAAGTGCGAAGAGGATCTAACTCGTCAAGATCAATTACTCTCTGTGAGATTGCATTGAAGAAGTAACACAACTTTGTGATGACCACCTTAACGTGTAATGGTTCGATTACTCTTATGGCGATAGCGAGGAATACTGTGAGCATTACATGGCAATCATGGGAATTGTAGCCTGAAAATGACAAATCATTCATGGATACCAGTCGCTTAATGTTTGAGGAGAAACCAGTAGGCACTCTCACCCCACGTAGGCATTTGCACATTGCCTTTTTCTCCTCATTTGTCAAGGTGTAGCAGGCCGGCGGAAGATACACTTTTCCGTTACCCTTATCTACAGGGTGAAGCTCTTTCCTTATCTGCATATTCACGAGGTCCTTACGGGACTTCAGCCCATCCTTTGTCTTGCTAGATATGTCTAGTAAAGTACCCATGGTGCTATCGAAGACATTTTTCTCTAGGTGCATGACATCGATAGAATGACGTATCTCTAAATCTTGCCAGTACAGAAGGTACTTAAAGAAAATGGAGTGCTTCTTGAATGGCCCGCTAGCGCTTGCTGGCTCTTTGGCCTCATTTCTCTTCCGCTTGTTGGTTTCCTTCTTTTTGGTCTTCCCAAAAACAACCTTGAGCTTTTTCGTTATTATGAACACTTTATCACCCTTCCATGGTTCTGGTGGATCACCATCCTCAACAGTGTTGTCGAAATATTCTGCTTTGGAGCGGTACGGGTGATTCTTTCTTAAGTAACGTCGGTGCCGCATGTACACTAGCTTCTTCGATCCCTAAAGATACCTGTACACTGTACCATCAACACAAATAACGCAACCTGTCTTCCCCTTGAGCTGTCCTGATAGGGAAAACAGTGCGGGCAAGTCGTTAATGGTGACAAAGATAATTGCATTAAGCGTGAAGTAATTCTGCATGAATTCGTCCCAAACCCGGACCCCGTGATTCCACAGATCAGCCATATCCTCCAGCAAAGGCTCCAGAAACACATCCATGTCATTGCCAGGTTGTCGTGGTCCCTGTACAAGGATGGTCAACAAAATATACTTCCTTTTCTGACACAGCCACGTAGGGAGGTTGTACATGGTTAGGAGTACTGGCCACGTGTTGTGTGAGCTGCTCAAGTCACCAAATAAATTCATTCCATCGGTGCTCAATGCAAACCTTACATTTCTTGGGTCCTCTGCAAACTCATGGTACTTTCTGTCAAATTCCTTCCACTGTCGAGCATCTGCCGGATGTCGAATCATCCCGTCCTTTTTCCGCTTTTCATGATGCCAGCGCATCAGTTCGGCATCCCTCGGGTTCGAGAACAAACGCTTCAATCGATCTTTCACCGGAAGGTACCACATGACCAACTGGGGGATCTTCTTCTTGTTGTTGTCTTCTACCTCGTCTTGGGTAACATCCTGACGCTCGGACTGGCTACGGCTTGTTTTGTATCGACTAGTGTTGCACGTTGGTCATCTGTTCAAATCCTCGTACTCTTTATGAAATAGTACACAGTGGTTAACACACGCGTGTATCTTTCGCACACCCAGAGATAAAGGGCAAATAAGCTTCTTCGCTTCATAGGTGCTGGTTGGCAGGGAGTTGGGTTGCGGAAACAGTTTCTTCAACAGAACCAACAAATCGTTGAAACTACTGTCTGACCAACCGTTTCTGGCCTTCAATCTCATAAGTTCAAGCACCGTCCGCAATAATGTGAAATCCTTCATGCAACCATTTGCCTCATCGTGCAAAAGAACCTTCGTTGCCTTTTGTAATGATTCGAAGTTCTCCAACCCACGAGCGGACCCAGCTACAACCTCAGGTTTAGCATGACGCAACATCTCTTCCAAATCAAAATTACCATCATCTACGCAAACATTACCTTCATTGACATCATCAACTATACTGTGCTGACCATCATCGCCACCAACATCATCATCAACATTAATGGGCTCTACTTCCTCTTCTCCTTCTTCTGCTACTACCATCAAATCCTCGTCCCAGTTGAACACTTCATCCTGTACTATCGCCTGGTTGGAAACTTGTTTGCTTGGGATCTCTCCATGATGTGACCAATTTGTGTAGCCTGCAACAAATCCATGCATCACCAAGTGTTGCTCGATTATAGATGGATCGATCCAAATTTTCTGATTCTTGCAATGTAAGCATGGACATCTAATTTCCTTTGTCTTCTTAGATGCAGCATTCTTCTTAGCAGCTTTCATGAATATGTCAACTCCTTCAATGTATGAGGACCGGTATCTCTCTCTATACATCCATGCTCTGTCCGCCATCTATGCATTATTTGCGAAAAAAATATATACAACTTCGTCACTTTATATATTTTTGATAATATGTCACATTAAAATTATACTAATTAATATTTATAACCACTATAATCTAGACAAGATAATTAAAGCTAGCCAAAAATCTACAAACTACAAACAACTAGAAAAAATAAAAAACTAGCCCTTTTTCTCTTCTTCTCAGCGTTCTCTGCAGTTAACTAATATATAGATCTGCTACAAATAGACATATCAAAACTAGATATATATATATGGAACATCGATCATGCACAATATTTCTTACAAAGTTTTCCCATTTTATGCTCCAAATAACAAATAAAAAATACTTTTCTTCTCCCGTGTCACATACTTTTTGCTATGCAAAATCTCAACAAACAACCAATAAAATTGAAAAAAAAACTTTACAAATAGAGTAGGATAAAGTATATGTAACCTCTGGTGCAGTAGATCTTTCAAAAGATTGAAGATCAAAACCTTCCCCTCTATGTATTTGTTCACAAGAGAGAGAAAATCGTGCTCAAATGCCATGGCTGCTAGCTGGACTGGTGATATAGGTGATGCTATTTTCCCTGGCGGTCAACATATGTCGGTTCATTCGAACCGCCATAGAAAATATTTAGGGGTGGCGGTGGCTTAAGTGGGCCACCAGCGAAGATGTAGGAATCTTCGCTAGCGGGCCACGTCACCTTACCGCCAGCGAAAATATGATATGTTCGCTGGCGGTGTCTTAAGATGGCCGCCAGAGAAAATACCACATCTTCGCTGGCGGCCAGCTTTAGGAGGCCGCCAGCGAAGATGTGTTTTCGCTGGCAGCCCGAGACCCCCACCCCCCTATCTTTTGAGCTGGCGGTTTCACCTCGTAGCCGCCAGAGAAAAGTTTTTCCAAACGCCATGAAGGATTGTTTTCGTAGTAGTGAAGATTGCGATAGCTAAGAAGTCGAAAGAAATAAAATATCCATGCGCAGACTACAAAAATAAGAAAGTTTGGGATAAGCCATCTGTAATCGAGACATACTTGGTGACGCATGGATTTGTTAAGAGCTACACAACTTGGTCACACCATGGAGAGGTAAATGTATTTGAGCCAAGCGGCTATGGGAGATTTCCCAACCAAGGGGCGCCAGATGGTAACGATGAAGTGTTCAATGGCGGGAATTTTGTGGTAGTAGAATCTATTGATGATGAGTTGGATGATGATGTTGGTGATGGTTATGTTACGGTTGATGATGTCAATGATAGTGATGGCACTGGTTTTGATCTGGAGGAGATGTTGCGTCATGCTGAACCTGAAGTTGTGGCTGGGTATGCTTATGGCTTGGATAATTTCGATGCATTAACAAAAGGCAACGAAAGAACTTTTATACGATGAGGCAAAGGGTTGTGGCAAGGATTTTACATTGTTGCGTGCAGTGCTTGAACTTCTGAGATTGAAGGCCAGAAACGGTTGGTCCGACAGTAGTTTCAATGATTTGTTGGTTCTGTTGAAATAATTGTTTCCGAAGCCCAACTTCCTGCCAACCAGCACTTATCAAGCGAAAAAGCTTATTTTCCCGTTGGCACTGGGTGTGCAAAAGATACATGCATGTGTTAACCACTGTATCATGTTCCATAAAGAGTACGAGACTTTGGATAGATGCCTAACGTGAAACACTAGTCGATACAAAACAGATAATCAGTCTGAGGATCAAGATGTTGCATTTGACGAGGTAGAAGAGTTTGCTCCATGCAAAGACAACAAAAAGAAGATTTCACAGCTGATGATGTGGTACCTTCCGGTTAAAAATCTATTGAAGTGTTTGTTCTCGAACCCAAGGGATGCCGAACTGATGTGCTGGCATCATGAAAAGCACCAAAAAGATGGGATGCTTCGACACCAGCAGATGCTCAACAGTGGAAAGAATTTGAAACAAAGTACCTAGAGTTTGCACATGACCCAAGAAACATAAGGTTTACATTGAGCACGATGGAATGAATCCATTCGGTGACTTGAGCAGTTCACACAACACCTGGCCAGTACTCCTAACCATGTACAACTTCCCTACATGGATATATCAGAAAAGGAAGTATATTTTGTTGACCATTCTTATACAAGGACCACGATAACCTGGCATTGACATGGATGTGTTTCTTAGGCCTTTGATGATGGATATGAAAGAACTATGGAAACATATACAAGGGGAAGACAGGTTGTGTTATCTGTGTGAATGGTACCATATACAAGTATCTTCAAGGATCAAATAAGCTAATGTACATGTGGCACCGACATTTTTGAAGAAGGAATCACATATACCGCTCCAAAGCGGCATATTTCGACAACACCGAAGCTTGGTGATCCACCAGAACCATGAAAGGGTGATTGAGTGTTCCAAATAACGAAAAATCTCAAGGTTATTTTCGGGAAGGTGAAAAAGAAAGAAATCAAGCGGAAGAGATATATAGAAGAGAAATTATTTTCGCATGCAGTTGATACAGAGGACCGCATGCGAAGATGAGATTTTCATATGCGGTTGCGCTAGCTGCATGAAAAAAATATGATTTTCGCAGACACCTGGATGCAGGCGGACCCACTCAGCCGCTGCGAAAATTAAATTTGACCGATTGCAAAAAGGATATTAGTAGTGGTTTGAAATATAAATAATGGATAAAAAATAGTTCTTGAAACATAAAGCTGCATGCAGCTTTATTTATTATAGCATAAGCTTAGAGCAGTCATAAGACACTTTATGCCTTGTCAACCTTCACACTGTTTAAGAAAGTATTCCCTTCGTGACGTTTTAACTTTTTCGTATCGTAGGCAAACCGTTTGTTTGAATTTATAAAAAAATTAATAATATCTACAACATCAAATTATCTTCATTAAATCTACCATTAAATGTATTTTAATAGTACATTTATTTTGTGTTGAAAATATTGCTATATTTTTATAAAATTTGGTCAAACTTAAATAAATTTGATTAGAAAAAAAATCAAAGCACGTTATAGCATAAAACGGAGGGAGTAGTTAAGAGTTCAGATAGCATATTAACGTTGCATGAGGTCTAATGGTAGACCAACAAGGAAATTTTAGGTATTTTTTGTTGAATAGATAATTTATGCACCTCCCTTTTTAAAATTAATATACTTATTTCCTCTATCCTAGAATATATAGTAACCTAAGATTGGATGTGACGTATTC
The DNA here is from genome assembly GCA_008326285.1 of Oryza officinalis. Lineage (NCBI taxonomy): Eukaryota > Viridiplantae > Streptophyta > Magnoliopsida > Poales > Poaceae > Oryza > Oryza officinalis. The sequence continues at coordinate 20,001,830 of BDMV01000009.1, forward strand.
TACTACCACGAATCTGGACAGAAACATGTTCGGATTCTATTCTTAATATTTTCAATAAGGTTAAGATCAAATAATTAAAAATTTGATTATCAATAACTTTGAAGGCTTCCCGATATGGATCTCGCTAGACCAAAATTAACTAGAAAGTAATATATTTTCCATTATATATATAGGTTAATTGAGGTGAACTACAACTGATTGGCAGGCTGAAACGATGCTCTATGGACGTGGTGCATGACGCCATGGCCGATTGGCCGGTGCATGCCGTCCAGCGTCCAGCAGCAGCTGGCACGAAACTCTGACTGTGAAGAACGGAAGCTGCAGGACTACATCCATTTGATGAGATTATTTGGTTGAAATCAATCAGAGTTAATTTGGATTTTAGTTACTGCATGCTGGCCGAATCTGTGGAATGTGATCGTTACTAGGCACAATAAAATAGTAGGGCCCGTTTAGGGAGCTTTAAATTCTAAGAACATGTCGTGAGAATTTTGTAAAACCTGAGAAAATCAGCTTTCGACTTTTAATTTATATTTTATTCTGCAACTACACCTTCTTTTTAACAATTCTTAGCGTTGGATAGCTAGTTAATTTAAGAATTGAATTTTAGTTAGTTCCCAAATTAAAGTGAGAGTGTATAGGGTGTAGATGAGGATAATAGGTAGCACATTTCTGCACCAGTGTGCAGAAATAAACTTCGCCGCGAAGTTCATTTCGAAAAGGAGATAAAAAATTCATTTCTTTCGATCTACTACTTTAATTATAAGAATTATCGATATGCTTACTACACCTCCTCTCGTTACATGGCATGCATAGAGTAGCAATTTTTCTAAAGAAAAATACCTGGGAATTAATTAGAGTTGATAAAATATGCCAACATTTTAATTTATGCTTAGCTGGAGTACTTCTTTCATGATAAGAAAGACTGAGAAACTAGCTAGTGTCAGTGTATCTCACCTAATCCCTTTGAATACGACACAGAGCCGATCCGTAGGTCGTGCTCACTTGACAGCGTGTGACAGAGCGATAGGGGAAGGTCAGGTATGTCGGCGTCGGAAGTTGACCGGCCGCAGTACGTACAAAAACACGGTACTCAGGTCATCAAGTGGATGTAATTATGTGTTAGGAGTAGTAGAAATCAGTTATACTAAACAACAAATTTTGGTTGAGTTCACTCTTTAATTTGTAGAGCTTTGCCACAAATTCCATAGATACGTGGATATGGACAAATCAAATTAATTGCCCCATTTATTCCGGTGTTGTATTAGTACGATCGTGTATACAAAAAATAAACCTCACGATTGATCATACCATCAGGTATATAACATGATATATATATGGTCCTATGTTGGTAGCGCCTAGTGATGAATGCAACGGACAGGCTCCTGCGTGTTGGGATCAGTGGTGCACGATGAGTGTCCGGCGGCTGCCTCGTTCAGCGGCATCCCCGGTGTAGTAGAAGCAGAGGCTTCGTCATGGCCGCCGGCGGTGGCGGCGGCGGGCAACGGCCTCGCCGCCATCGCAGATTCTGCGAATGCAGCGGCTACCAGCAGCATCGTCAGAACCGCCGCCGAGCAGCATGTCCTCTTCCTCCTCTCGTTCGCACGACCACCACCCATTGCCATGATCGCCATGATCATCAGGGAGATCAACCTGTCGGCGACGCTCGATTGGATTTGGAGGTTGTTGTCGGAGTTGAGCTCTGACAAGGCGGTGACGATGTGCAAGTGAGACCTGCCGGCGGCGCTTCCGGACGTGCCGTCTGAAGAACTCCTGATAATGACAGCAGGGAGCAGTTGATACGACGTTCGTGCCCACCAACCAGCTGCAAATTCCGTCAGGAGTCAAACGTCTCGCGTCACATGCATGTGTCCAAATCAAAGATACCCAAACATCTCTGTCTGATCGGGTCGGCGAAAAAGTAGGCTGGTTCATCAACCTGAATTTGATCTTTTTTCCACCCAGATCGATGGAACAACAAAGAGATCGAAACCTCAGCGGTAACTAAAAATGGGACACACACTCTCTCTCGAGTCATATTTTTAATAAAAAAGTCAACATATATTTATACTGTAAATTCTAAAATTACATATATAATTATATGAATTTGATAAAAATCCAAATCTAGTACAGCGGTGGTATTTTAATTTGATGTTCAGCAGACCGCAAGGTTGATCCATCACTTTGGCCTTGCTGGAATTTTTTTTCTCTCCATCGGCACGCATCTTAAAATACATTGAATGGTCTAAAAATCACAAATTTTCTGACCGTGTTTCTGCCGACGGAAATCTAGGAATTCCGATTAAGAATTACTCCAGCGTGTGCTATATCCCGCTACTCTATCAAAGGCCTAAAGAACTTTCTTAATTAAATTAGCAAAGCTGCTACAGTCCACTACACCTACACAGCCAAACCAAGGTAAGCTAATTCAACAATTAACTAAGGATTAAACTAAAATACTGCCAAGCGTGCGGGTGGTACGTCGTGCGAGGAGAGAGGAGGAGATGATGCAAAAGTAAATCTTACCTGAGGTATCTATGCACGGGGATCTGACAGAGAAGTGTCGTGGATGCGGGCGGCGACGGTGAACGCCGGCGTACGTCGGCGTGTCAACTGGCAGCGTCGGGCTCCGCCCCACGCCCACTGCCCCGTCTCCGGCCGGCGGTGAACTCGCCGGATGGCCGCCGTTCCGGTCGATGGGCTGCTGCCGGTCGTGGTACTGCGGGCGCAACGCCAACCGGCCGGCACCCCCTGCAGGCACGTCGGGCTCGACGACGACTAGCTTGTTGCCGTTCTGCTCGGCCAAACGCTCAAAGAGATTGACGTGGGAGCCCCCGTGGAGCTCCGGCACGCAACCGGCCGGACACATGATGAACCGGTCGCCGGCGATCTTGTGGTCCATCTCGCCGGCCGCTGCGGAGAGGACGAGGAAGAGGAGGAGGCCACGACGACTGAGGTAGTCGAAGAGCAGCTGCTGATGTGAACAAGCCATGTCGTGCCCACGCGCGCGTTGTGTGCTAGGATTAGGATGTCGCCTGCTGAAGTGCTGATGGGACGCGACCGCCGCTTAACATATACTTCCTTCTTTCCTAAAAATCCAGTATTTAAAAAACTAAACATCGAATGTGACACATTCTAATTTATTCAAATTCGTTGTAGTAAAATATATCATATTTGATATTAGGTAGATATTTTATGGGATGAAAAAATTAGTCATTTTTTAGGATTGAGACGAAGCGCAACAGTGTTATACTATACTAATACTAGTATTGATCATGGTGTAATATTATACGCAGTTTTGCATATAGTATAATTGATGAGAGTCTGACTAAATCAAATATTGGAGCAGGATATATACGGGACATACCGTATTTCACAAGCAGCCGACCATCGAATATCCCTCCACTCCACGGTGGTGTTTAAGATAGATTACAATAAAAATAAAATTAGCACACTTAAAATGAAAAAATCATTAACATATGATTAATAGTTTTAATTATTACAAACATAAAAATAGATTTATTTGATATTTTAAAATAATTTTTATATAGAAAATTTTTACAAGAAAATATACCATTTAACAGTTTAAAAAATATGTTAATAAAAATCAAGATAAAATTTATATCTTAATTGAAAAAACATGTTAATGAAAACCGATTTTAATTTGCATCATGCGTCTAATCCGGTCCCTTGCGGAGTTGCGGTGTAAAGCAGCAGCAGCAGAGCGCCAGCCGTGCTCGTGCGCAAGTATTTTATTAGTAGTAGATCGTGAGCTGTATAACAACGGTAGCATCAACTTTTCGTCAGCTGTATATCGTGACTTTTTTGGTCACATATATATGCATGCATTACTATTATGATACTCTGTGTTAGATATAGATGCACTTTAATTGATTTCATTGTTATTGCAGCATGAAAAAAAGTCATCCATGGATCATTCTCCTTGTGTTTGATATATATATCATGCCTAGTCAACACAGGCAAGCATGCTTGTGTCCTTTGTTCGCACATGCAGATCGTGTGTGAACATGTGAACATTCGGCGCAATAGTTGGGAAAGTCTCACTAGCTAGAAATCGGTTGTGCTTAGTACAAACAGAAACAAACGAGGATCGAGGCAGATAGTAATATATTGCAGCCGTCAGCCGGAGCTGGAAATTAAGTGCCTTGTGTAAGATCGAATCCCACTAACCAAGCCAACCAGAGGGGATGAATGGTTGGTATACCCAAAAACCAAAACTTAAAGCGAAATATTAAAGTTACCATTTTTCGATGTAGATACAATCTCCTGTAGCTGGCTCTGTTAGTCTGACCGTCCCTGTGCGTCGGTCTGACCGCCCAGACACCTCCGGTCTGACCGTCCAGTCACCGCCGGTCTGACCCGTGTAGATTCACCGGTTGAACCGTCGAGACCTGATAAAACACAAATCAAAGAACTCTTAAAACAAATTGAAACTTTATTGATTCTCTCTGTGTTTACAAAGTACAACAACAACACTCCTCTCCAAAAACTCGAACAAACTCGAAACCCTAGCTTTCTCTTCAAGTCTAATCTCTAAAACTCGACATCTAGAGGCAACACCCTGCTCCTCTATTTATACCCTCAACGTGGCTGCCCCTAGCCACGAATCCTACTCATACAAGGAGTCCTAATCCCCTAGGAAAACCTTCTCATATCAGCAACAAACTCAACACTATCCAAATTTGGACTCCTACCAAATTTGACTCCGCTTTCCATACGCATATAACACCACGTGTACGCCATATGGAAACCTTCACCTCCACATGCATTGTTCTCTAGCCTAAGCATCCCGCGTGATATTCTCGACCGTCTGGACCTCAACTTCTCTCAAGCCTAATCCCGATCCATCACCGGCTATACTTCCATGGCCTCAAGCAACACCTGCACGCGAACAATAAAGAAACTCCATATCCGAGTGCAAATTATCCCAACTTGACTCACATTAGCATAACATCAGTATCCACACGTATAGAAACCAACTATAAGTAAAATCCACAAAGTAAACATCTAAATCCGAAACCGACACAGAATCAGTCAGTCAGACCGCGGGCTGGCCGGTCTGACCACAAACACACCTCCGATCTGACTGGCCATGCCTGCCCAGTCTGACCGGACCCACTATTCATCGTCTGAAAACACAACTCCGTATTTTCACAAACACTTACCTTTGACAATTATTCATCACCAAGATCATCACATGATCCAACAATCTCCCCCTTGATGAACACATTGGCAACATCTCCAAAATGCAATTTAGTGTTTTTGAAAAACGAATCAAAAAGCTCAGACGGCTCAAAAATCACAAAAGTGACAAAAAGAAAACTCTCCCCCTTTTTAAAAGAAAGAATTTCTCATATTTTCGACCAAAACTTCAAAATCGATTATTTTTAAAATTTGAAGCAAAGCAATTCTCCCCCTTTTAACCCCTTTTAAGAAGCATGCATTTTGTATATTTCTCCCCCTTTGACAATGATTTCATCAAGAACGTAAAAGAGAAATAATAACAAATGTAGCACAAATGCAATGATATCATGAATTACTCTTGTCATAACCAACATGAATTTTTTATTTTCTTAATTTTTATTTTTTCATCGAGAGCTTTAAAGTATACCAAAAGCAATTCATGATCATGGTTTGCAAGACAAAGAGATAAATTTATTAACTAGTTAACAAGCATACACTATAGTATAAACATGAATCAAAGATATTACAATTAAGCTCAACTTAGCAATAAAGATTCATGATTTCAAACGATTTATAATGCAACATATTAACAAGTATATAGGTTGAAAAATAAACATCTATACATATATACCTATTGCTTTTATCACTTTTTCTCAAATAAGTTTTAGCACAAAACAACCGAGATAATTTTTAACTTTTATTTGAGATTCTTTTTGCTCATATTTTTTCCTCTCAATTATGCCGGGTACGTCCTCGTCGTCAAGACTGTTTCCAAGGATTCGGCACCCATTATTTTTGCTCACATCGAATACATCTTTGTCGTCAAGACTGTTTCCAAGGATTCGGTATTCATTTTTTTTTCTCATAGAAATTTTTATTCTCTTGTACAATGAGCATTTAAAACTATTTGAGGAATAATAAAACAATAAAGCATATATATATAAACATTCATCATTCAATCAATATGCTAGCATCAATATTGCATATTTTCTTAATTCAAGTAAAAGAATTAGCGTCATGCATCATCTCACTTAAAAGCAATATTTAAACTTTATGAAAAGACTAAAATGCATACAAGCTAACATAGTAATAAATAAACCTCAACTATTTTGCTAGTATGCATAAGAATATACTAGAAGTATAAAATAAAGCTCTCTTTTTTATCATTTTTATTTATTTTCATATTTACTATCCAATGCATAAAAATAACCATGAATGCATGAAAAAGCACAAACTCCCTCTCAAATTAACCTTCAATTTCTCTTGAAGAAAAAATCAAGAGATTTGAAAAAGACATACAATTGCCAATGATATCATCAAAATTCTCATGAATTGACATATATTCACTTGAGTTAATCAAAACTACTATCTCACAAACTAGTACATGAAAAGCTAATAATCGAATCGAGAGAGTAGAACAAAATTATATCAATACAAAATTACCTTGATGTTACCTTGAAAAGCAACTGTCGTCTCAAAATTTAACGCACATGGGGAGTATGCCGTAAAAATACCTACGAACGAGAAAATGTCGAGGTCTCCGTGTTGGGGTTAAAAATAAGAAATTTTGAAATCCAACACTGAGTCATACGACCAATAGAACCAGTAGGTACATATGTACGAACAAAATCAAAATCAGACTTACCTGAAAACTTACCTTGTCGCTTCACAAAAGTCCGATTTGAATTACGCGCAAAATAGCCCTGAGGCCGGTCTGACCGTCTCTGTCCCTGCGGTCTGACCGGACCTGGCTGCCGGTCTGACCGCTGGTCGAGGCCGGTCTGACCTATTAGTCAGTGTCGGTCTGACCGAGTTCCTCGATCCAAAACCCGATTTTTGCCACTGTTGTTTAGCTAAATCAATTTCTCTTTCCTTTTTCTGTTTACGAGTAAGTCTAAAACAAAAACCAACCAAATGTCCATCTTTTTCACAAAAAGAACAAGTATACTTCTCACGACAAGAAGTTTTTGAAGTAGATGGTTTTGAAATTGATGGTTTTGCAAAAGACTTTTTCTCTCGAATCGTTGAAGAAAGAGAAGACAAAATCACAGCGGATTTAAAAATCGTTTTCTTTTGTTCAGGTTTTGTCAAAACATCACCTTTTTTCGTTATGTTCAAAATAGCAGGTTGGTGATTTGTAAAATAGGCATTAGTATCAAAACCTACACCACGATTGAAAGTGCTCACTTTTGATTGATCCAAAATCATGTTAAGTTTCTTTTTACCATCTGAAAACTTTTCCAAAGAACTTTTCAAATAAGAAACTTGTTTTTCCAAATTAACACAATTTTCACAATCAACCAAAACACCTTTATTTTTGCGACACTTAGAACAAGAAAGCACTTCATCTTGTTTTACAATATTTTCCATGTACTCAACACGTCCTAAAGCATCTTTCAATTTCATCTCATTCAAAAAGCACTTTGAGCAATTTTGCGAAATCAAAATATCCTTATTTTGTTTACCCTTTTTGCACTCAAAACATTAAACAAAGCACTTGCACAAAAGGCAGTTTTATATTTTTTCAAAACGTTCTTTGTCAAAATCAACTCATCAACAACACAAGCATGTAAAGCAAATCCAAGAGCAAAAGAAGACTTAAGCTTTTTGGTATTTTCAATCTCAGATTTCAATTTCAAGCAATTAACAGAGTTAACATCTCGTAAAGCATTAATTTCAGAAAATAAAACTTCAAAAGATTTGCAATCATCATCATTAGGAATTAGAGATTTTAATCTACCAATTTCAGCATTTAGAATCTCAATAGTGTGATCCCTCTTATTTAGCTTATAAGAACATGTTTTAAGTTTCTCAGCAAATTTAAAAGCAGCATGTTCTAATTGATCATAGCTAAGTTTTTCCTTAGTATCACTATCAGATTCATCCACATCAGAGCTTGCATTGCGAGCAACCAAAGCTAAACCAACAACTTGCTTACCTTTGCCATTGCTCTCATTTTCAGTTTCTGATTCGTCTGCACAAGCTTCTAAAAGTTCTCGAATTAGCATCTGCACGCAACTTCTCTTTTTCCCCGTTTTGAAATTCTTGTACTCCTTCTTGTCTTCTTCTTTCTCCTTGTTTGCCTTCTTGCGGTTAGGACAATTGAACTTGATATGATTCAACTCTCCGCATTCAAAGCATCGAACGGGTCCTCCACGCTTCCTGTTCTTGACATTATTCATAGCTCGAGACAACTTGTTAATAGCCAAAACCAAATCCTCCTCCTCGAGTAGTTCGAGTTGATCATCGGATGTGGCATTAATGGAAGCAAGAGCAATAGAAGTTGATGAAGAAGCACCAAGATCCAATGAAGAAGAAGAAGAAACCAAAGCACTAGACTTAGGATCAATTTTTCGAGAAAGAATGTTCATCTCATGAGATTTGAGTTTAGTGTAAAGAGAATCCAAAGTCAAACAAGACATATCAACAGATTCTTGAATTGATGTAACTTTCATCTCCCAAATAGACATGTCAAGACCATTCAAAAAGTGGCGAGAAACTTCGGATTGAGAGTAGTTAACTTCAAAAGCAGAATCAACAGATCGAAGATTACTCAAAATTTTGTTGAATCTAGCAAGATAGTCATCTAAAGCTTCTCCAGGTTTCATCTCAAATTTTATATAATCCTTTTTGAAAAGATCTTTACGCAATTTTTTAATGTTGGAAGTTCCTTGATGAAAGTTACGTAAAGCATTTCAAATCTCATTGCCAGTTTTAAGATGTGACACACGATAAAAATCGGAACGAGAAATTCCACTCAATAAAATTTCTACCTTTGCAATTATTTTCAAATTCAGTTTTCAAAGCAGTAGTGTTTATTTGATCTGAAATTTCATAGGGATGAGCAACCTTAAACCAAATATCATAATCTTGAGCCATAATGAAAGATTGCATCTTGTCACACCAATAAAGAAAATCGACACCATCGAAAACATGTGGCTAGGTTGAAAACTTGTTAGCCATGGCTTAAAACTTTATATCGGTAAAAATCCAAAGAAGAAAGCAAGGCTCTGATACCACTTGTAAGATCGAATCCCACTAACCAAGCCAACCAGAGGGGGGGTGAATGGTTGGTGTACCCAAAAACCAAAACTTAAAGCGGAATATTAAAATTACCCTCTTCCGATGTAGATACAATCTCCTGTAGCTGGTTCTGTCAGTCTGACCGCCCCTGTAGTCCGGTCTGATCGCCCCTGTGCGCCAGTCTAACCGCCCAGACACCTCCGGTCTGACCGCCCAGTCGCCGCTGGTCTGACCCGTGTAGATTCGCTGGTTGAACCACCGAGACCCGAGAAAACACAAATCGAAGAACTCTTAAAGCAAATTGAAACTTTATTGATTCTTTCTGTGCTTACAAAGTGCAACAACAGCACTCCTCTCCAAAAACTCGAAACCCTAGCTTTCTCTTCAAGTCTAATCTCTAAAACTCGATATCTAGAGGCAACACCCTGCCCCTCTATTTATACCCTCAACGTGGCTGTCCCTAGCCACGAATCCTACTCATACAAGGAGTCCTAATCCCCTAGGAAAACCTCCTCGTATCAGCAACAAACTCAACACTATCCAAATTTGGACTCCTACCAAATTTGACTCTGCTTTCCATACGCATATAACACCACGTGTACGCCATATGGAAACCTTCACCTCCACATGCATTGTTCTCTAGCCTGAGCATCCCGCGTGATATCCTCGACCGTCTGGACCTCAACTTCTCCCAAGTCTAGTCTCAATCCATCATCGGCTATACTTTCATGGCCTCAAGCAACACCTGCACGTGAACAATAAAGAAACTCCATATCCGAGTGTAAGTTATCCCCAACTTGACTCACATTAGCATAACACCAGTATCCACACTTATAGAAACTAACTATAAGTAAAATCCACGAAGTAAACATGCAAATCCGAAACCGACACAGAATCAGTCGGTCAGACCGCGGGCTGACCGGTCTGACCGCAAACACACCTCCGGTCTGACCGGACCCACTGTTCATCGTCTGAAAACACAACTCCGTATTTTCACAAACACTTACCTTTGACAATTGTTTATCATCAAGGACATCACATGATCCAACACCTTGGAGTCAATAATGCAAGGTCAACGTGTTCTATCATGTTGGAATTAATTAAGCTATCTCTCACTTTTCCTGTTGTATTTGCCAAGAATCACAATAGTTAATACTAGTAGTGCACACCTCACACGGCGTATTTTGTGGAGCAATTTCATTTGAAAAAAGGCACCTTCATTCATTTTTATCTGGACAGCCTAGCCTGTAGTATTAATTTGTCTGTCAAATTGTAACTCGACAAAACTGCTAACTGCAGATCCGATTCTACTTATTCTAGACTACTGCTCGTGCGTATGTGATGGTGTATTAATTGCGGTGCACGGCGGTACGGTGGTCCGATGCTCTGAGTCTGAGCGTGGCAAAATCCGATCCTGCATCGACCACCGCTGAGATATATCACGCATTTGGACTCCAGAGTTGAAATATTGGATTATATGCAGTTGGATATTATTACTATTATTCACAGGTTTAAATGTAGTACAAAACTGCAACAGGTCAGATTCTCGGCCCAAGTAACTCACATGAAACCAATGGAGGAATTTTTCTGGACGTAACATTTCTCTTTTCCAATTCTCATTCATATACTTGGGCCGAAAAATCGACCTGATCACGGTAAGATAAACTCAGACAAAGAAATCGACCTGTTTGGGGAGAGCCTTAATTTGCTTAACCAGCTGACTCCGGGATTTGGGAGAGAATCTTTGTCAACGTGGGCAGGCCGCAGGCACATGTAGAACAGCCAGCATACCACTCCCGTTCTAAAAGAGTTATTTTTTCCATTTCAGTTAATTATATCTTCGTCGTTTGCATCAATTGCGTGTTGAAACCTGTAGTTTAAGTCCACTTTGCTGAGCTCAGACAGTATGTCATAACAGGGGCAGATATAGTATTTGCACTTTTGTTAGTTTTTGTTTTCTTTTTTTCTTTTTTTAGTTAAGTTCTAACTGCATAGAGAAGACTACTTCAACACAATTTGCAAGAATATTAATACGTCGCCCAAGAAATCTATACAGTTTGTCCTTTAATTTGGTTCTTTTCTGACCATTCTGTAAGGAGGACCGAGCCGATCGATGATGTCGCAAGAACCGCAAATCATATTTGGATTTCTCTTTCCGTGATCAGATTTGGCGAATAAACTAAACTGAAATTGGGAGAAAAAGAGGTTACGACTTCAGGAAATTTTCTCTTTTAGGTATCTGTTCTGACCAGTGACTATCGTGTGATTGAACTGATAATATGGTAATCTTTGTCTGAGTTTATCTTGTTATAGTCAGGTTGATTTTCCGGTCCGAGTATATGAATGGGAATTGGAAAAGGGAAATGTTACGTCGAAAAAAATTTCTTGAGTGAACCTCCGTTGGTTTCACGTGAGTTATCAGTTTCATATCTTAAGATTGATGAAGTCACCATAAACGTCTCGCTTCGCTGTCGAGGTGATAATGTCGCAATCTTGAGTAAATGAATGGGAATTGGAAAAGGAAAATTTTACGTCGAGAAAAATTTCTTCGTTGGTTTCATGTGAGTTGTTAGCTTCATTTGAAGTCATCACGGGCGTCAGGTACATCGCCTATTTCTGCAGGAATAATTAGCCGTAAATACGAGCACCCATGTTAAATATAAGATTTGAACCCAGGTAGGTTGGTTCCACTAAAAAAACCTAACCAGTTGAGCTACGCTCATTTCACGTCTTTCTCATAAATTATATCTAGTTAAAATCCTCTATTATATTGTACCTGCTCTTATTGATAAGATGACTGCCCATAGTAGGCACCCATGTAATTTCTTCAAATTGTTCCGAAGAAAACAAGAATTGAGGAGTGTCATAGGCCGTTGTTTCGGAATGGTATTACGACCAACATGCCGCCCAGATTAACGCGGTCAAAAATCGTCACGGCGATCTGCAGCTGCTGTAATGGGCTGGGCCACACATGAATTATGCGGAGAAAAAAGAATATGCGCTGTTATTTCAGAACGGTATTACGCAAGCCATATAGACTTGATCCAAACACGTAAGCAGGATTCTTAAATTTGGGCCTAATGGGCAACTAACTATTTATGGGCTCTATTGCAAGCTGTTTCTGCAAAGGAAAAAGTTGACACTTTTGGTCCTTTTTATAGGGGTCAAGTTTGAATCACGTCTTCATCCTCAACTTCTAGAACCAATGTAAATTAGGTCCCTTAGCGGTTTTAGACAGAGATTTTGGATGGCGTGACGTGTTGACCCGATGGTTTTTCTATGTGACATCACAATTTTAAAAATAAAAAAGTAAGTGGGACACACATGTCATTGACATCACCTTTCTCCTCTATCCCTCCCTCTGTCCCATGATCCCATCTTCTCTGTTCGTAGGCTTTTCCTCTTCTACACTCTCCCTCTCTCCCATCTTTTCTGTCAGTGGGTAGACGTGTTCGATGAGGAAGTAATGGAGGGGAGGGGAAGCTCCAGTGCGGCGGCGGGGCACTAGAGGCCGGAGGGGGGAGCTCTGGTGCGAGCTTGGTTCGGCGAGAGTGGTGATGCGGGTGAAGACCAAAACCATCGGCGACCGATATTGGAGATCTAGCAGGCGAGTAGGGACGTGGCCATATCCCTCCGCCTCCTCGCACTCTCCCTCTTGGTTTGCCCGCCTCCTCCTCAAGGTTCTCCAGGTAACTAGCAAAGGACAGATCTGGCTCCCCTCCCAAAATCCTTCCAACTCGATTAGTGGCGGTAGGCGAGCCGGTAGAGGGAGCTGATCGATGGGGACGGTTGCCCATGGCCTTCTTAGCCATGGCGGTCCCTACGACCAGAAGGGTGGGAGGAGACCGAGCTCAGGGGCTCCTCAAGCGGCGGCTCCATGGCAAGCTCTTCCTATCGCTGTCCTCGACGGGATGCCAAGGGCCGCCATCTTGGATGGTCTCGACAGGCAAACTCCACGGAGGTGGAGGCGCCGATGGGAACTCCACACGCTCTCCTCCGGCAGGCAGGAGCGACGACTGGCGGTATCCCTCGAAGAAGTCTCTGGAAGCCATGGCTAGTATCCATGTGTGGTCTTCTTCCGCTTCAGGTTTGTTGTCCTCAATGGGAGGGAGGCACTGACATGTTGGTGATGGGAGAGAGGTTGGTTCACTGACGCGGGTTCCAAGTGAGTTTTTATTTAGTGCCACATCATCGTTACATCATCGAAAATCACTCTCGATACGACTATATTTACACTGATTTCAAAAGATGAGGATTACGTTATACCTGTTTTACTGGTTTTATAAGATGAGGATTACGTTATACCCATTTTATTGCTTTCTATCTTTGAAATCCCTAAAGAAATTTTAAACAAGCTAGATTTCTACAGATCTAATTTTTTTAGCAATGTGACAAGCATAGAAAGAAGTATAGGCTGGCTAAATGGAGTGTTTTGTTTAAACCTAAGGAATGTGGGGGGTTGGGAATCCAAAACCTAGAAATGCAAAATAAGTGTATGCTTAGTAAATGGATTTTTAAGTTGATCAACGAGGAAGGAGTTTGTCAAAGCTTGCTTAGAAAAAAAACTGACAAAGAAAACAATTTGCAAGTCCGAAAATGACCAAGGGACTCGCATTTTTAGGCTAGTCTCATGACAGCCAAGAGTCCTTCCAAAGTTTGGTTCCTTCATAATTCAAGATGGCTCATGACAGAGGGTTAGCTCCTCAACGGGGGACTAAGAGAGCCCCCCTTAGTGAGTTCGGCCAGGGATGCAGGGTGAAATTCTTTATCCACTGATCGAGAGAGAGAGACACAGGTGTTTATACAGGTTCGGGCCGCTAGGAAGCGTAACACCCTACTCCTGTATGTGGTGAATATGTGACTGGAATCTCAGGGAATACAAATGCTTGTCCTCCCTTTCTCTCCTATCTATCTTTTTTTCGTCTCCCTTCTCTTTAGGCCTGAGCCTCCTTTTATATCTCAAGGGGCTACCACATGGGCCAAAAGGCTACCTAAGATAGAAGGAAAACATTCTTTTACATTTAATAGCTGCCTTGTTGCTTGACTCGAAAGCCACACGCACAGTCGCTGCAGTATTGCCCTTGTCCGGTCAGCTGGCTGACACGGGGGATGCCCCCGTCAAACTCCATTAAATGGGCAAAGACTTCTACGTTCCAACTCCGGCATCGAGAAAAGGAAACCATCTGACCGGAGTTGACATATCAACTCCGGCTGTGAGGGACGAGAGGCAAAAAGCTCTCGTCATTCTGATGGGACGGGGCAGGGCATGCTACACGCCGCCTGATGTGCGGATAGTGCGCAGGCGCTCTGTTGCCATCTCACCCGTGATTTAATCGGTCGTGGACCGGTCAGTCGCCGCGATGGGTCGTAGACCGGTTACGCACGCCACACGCCGCATTAAATGCGGCATGGTGCGCTTGCCTGAGCTGCCATCAATGCGGTTAGGTGGGCGTTGGCGACACTCACGTAACCTCGCAAACGCGGCGCGAGCGCAGAGGGGGTCGGGGCGATCCAACCCTCGGGGAGGGAGGGGGAGCGGCCCAACCCTCGGGGGAACGGGGGAGGGCAGCCGCCACCTTACCCTCGGGCCTGACCCTTCCTCAGGAGAGCGCCACGATGGTACAGGGGACCGCCCATCCCTTTAGTCTTGGTACTCCCTGGCCTGTATCACCGACAATAGCCCCTGGCGTTATGCCTGGCCGGGCCCCCTCAAGGGGTGACCAGGTTTGACGCCATTCTTCCGGTCTAGTGACACGTGGGCTCGGGTCCCCGTGATAAAATCCCAACGGTCACGATCCCATGCGCAGCAAAGAGCCGCCTCTCGGTAATAATGGGCAGTCACCTTGTAACCGCCACATTATTTGGGGCGGCACGCGGACCAGGACACGTTGGTCTGTTTTGCCAGGGAATATAATGAAGGCCTTTTTTACGGTAACCGTGCGCAATTAACACGGATACGATCTGCCCTGCCTCAACCTGTTAACGACGGATTTTGGTAATCGACTTGGAAAGGAAAGAGGAAACCGAAGCAGAGAGGAAGGATTGAGTTGGAGTCGAACCAGGCTTCGTATCGGACCCGGTAACCGTATCGGACTTGGGGAGTGTTGCTATAAAGGGCATATCGGCCGATACGGATTTGGTTTGGTCATGGGCCGATACGGGTTGTGAGTTGATAGTGTCGACGCGGGCTTGGTCTGGGCTCGAAGTAAGCTTCAAGGAAGTTGCCAAATAGAGGTAAAGCTCGGTTTTAGGCAATTGTATCTTGTAAATTAGGTAGTTTAGATTTAATCTGTGGCTAGAGTCTGCCGCAAAGACTTGTTTGTTAGTTGTAGATAAGATCGTGCCCTACAAGGGTTCTGTTGTAACCTCGGGTATAAATATCCCGATAGTTTGTACATGTAAGCTCTCTCTCAATCAATCACACAATTAAATCAATCTACTTTCGGCGCATCGCCAACCCTCGCAAGAGGTCTTCTTCGACGAGTTCTTGCTTCCTCGGAGCAGAGGTAAGAACTCGTCCCCGACGATTTGCATCGTCGGGGCTAACGTGTCGCTTTAGACACGTTAAGCCTCGATGATGTGATCGTCGATTATCATGTCTTGGGTAGTTTTGACAGGCATCTCGATTAAGCCTTGCCAGCGGTTTACTCGCTTTAGGGTTTATTGCCGACAATGGTTTAATTTTCATGCTTGGCTAGATTATTCAATGCATCTATCATCCCCAAAAGCAATCGACGACTTGATTTTCTTTGCGTTAAGTCTCAATCCACACTTTGAGTTGCCATCGACCTTAGTCCTGTTTTGAGATCTAACACAAAGCCTGTTTTTGGTTGTAATTAAGGATAGTACTGGGGTTTTAGCCGGTCTTATCTAACATATGTGATTGCTTTATGTTTCTTGCATGTGTTTGCCACTTATACGTGCAGATCGATAAGTATAAACGTGTTGATCATGAAGTAATCTTAAGATCTCTTTGTGGTTGATGTGTTTATACTGGTCGATTGGTTCGTATAAGGTTGCACTAGAGTACTAGCTGGTGTAGTTATCTTCGTCATCTTATCAGCCGATATTTTTAGTTGAAATCTACATATCAATGAAGGCCGATAAGATTAGATTCATGTCTTACATATTTTCTAAGTGAGCCGATATAGCTTTGCCCTATCGGCTGGGCTATGACAATGTGTCATCGGTCTGATGACCGATCGGCCATTGTTTTCTGACTTGGTTCACTTGTTTCTTGTTGATTGCAGATCAAATCAACTGGCACGCTCTACTTACGACTAGGCAAGCCATTTGGACCTGCACTGGAGTTAAGCAGATCTCCCAGGCCGCCGTGGTAACGCGGAACCCGTTTGGTTGCTGGACGGGTCGAAATTCTGCGCCAACACGCTTTTGGCACGCCCAGTGGGACCTCAAGAACACAAGTTTCTCACCAGCAACAAGAACACCTCGAGATGTCGAAGCAGGCAGAGATCGTCGAGGAGAACGTCATTCCTGTGACCGCCGACCAGCTCAGTGCAGAACAAAAAGCTGAGATGGACAGTCTGGTCGCGCAGTTCCAGAATATGTACCTGCAAACATATTCTAGGACTCGGCAGGGCACCTTGATTCAAAAGTCCAAGGTGGTCATGCCGAGTTCTGGAGATGGAGCTGGAACGTCGGCGGCGGCGCACGATCACGCCGTCAAAACTGAAGACACTGCGTCGCCGACGTTGCAAGACCGAATCGACTCCGTAGTTCACTCTGCGCTAGTCAACCAGTCGGGGATCCTGGTGAACACGTTGACCAATACGGTCAAGTCGATCCTAGATGGTTCAATCCATCAGTACAAGCCGCAAGGCCCGATTTACCTGCCAGAAAACAAGTTCCCTGCCTATCGGACCTTGAGGAACGACCTGAGCACGGCTCAGCCGACAGCGCCGATGCCACCTCCATCGGCGCAACCAACAACAACCCTGCCGCTGGTCCTCACCAAGCAGGCGGGAGGAAGCCCTCAGCACATTACAGAGGAGCAGTACGCTCAATGGACCAAGGGGAAGCAACCGGTGGTTGAGCCGATGCAGCAAGTTCCCGTCCACCAGCCATCGGCCGGACAACCGCAAGCCTCGGCGTTCAATAGCCCTCCACTTCAAGCTGCATACAACGTGCCGCAAGGCTATCAGCAGCACACCACAGGGCAGTACGGCGCGCAGAACCTGGATCGCCACTATCAACCGTACTCCCCTAGGCAGTATCAAGCAGAGGGCCTCCAACAATCCTACCAGCAGGACCTCCCGCATCGGCCCGCAGGATACTGGGCTGACATGATAGCCGAAGTGATGCGAGATCAATTCGGCTTGAAGCCCAAAGAGAACACTACAGTGTATCGGCACCCGTATCCCGAGGAATTTGACAGGGTACCGTTGCCAGGCCGATACAAGATCCCAGATTTCTCCAAGTTTTCGGGACAGGACAACGTCTCGACGTATGAGCACGTCAGCCGATTCTTAGCACAGTGCGGGGAGGCATCGGCTATCGAGGCGTTGAGGGTGAGGTTTTTCCCTCTGTCCTTATCAAGGTCTGCATTCACATGGTTTTCTTCCTTGCCCTGCAATTCCATCAGAGGATGGATAGATCTGGAGAAACAGTTTCATAGATATTTCTACAATGGTGTACAAGAAATGAAACTGTCAGATTTGACTGCCATCAGGCAACGAGTGGATGAATCGGTCCCTGAGTACATACAAAGGTTCAGAGACATACGCAACAGATGTTATAGCCTCAGTCTGACCGATTCCCAGCTGGCCGACCTGGCATTTCAGGGATTGCTAGGGCCGATACGCGAGAGGTTCTCCTCTTAGGAATTTGACAGCCTCGCTCAGCTGGCACAACGAGTATCGGCCCACGAGCAGCGATTCCATGAGGCAAAGAAGTTCGCGAAAAAGATTAACACTGTTTATCAGTACGCCTCCGACGATGAAGACGATGAAGACGCTGATGTCGATCTAGCCGAGTGGGCCCGGATGAAGAAATCAACAACTTGCCAGTGGGCCAAGAAAGGAGATAAAGATGATAAATATGATTTCGACATCAACAAGGCCGATAAGATATTTGACCTGCTGTTGCAAGAAAAGCAGATTCAAATGCCAGTAGGTCACGTATTGCCATCGGCCGAAGATATCAAGAAAAGGAGATATTGCAAGTGGCACAATTCCTATTCACACCACACAAATGAATGCAAGATCTTCCGGCAACAAATTCAATCGGCCATTGAGCAGGGCAGAATTAAAATCGATGATGCTAAGCGGCCGATGAAGATTGAAGGTCATCCGTTCCCAGTCAACATGGTGCGGGCGGACAGGGCCGATGGCGGTGGTCATCGGACTGGCAAGCGACCTCATCAGACCTCTGAGGGTCTGATCAGAAAATATCAGCGGAGGCGGGAGGAACAAGCTCAAGACCAAGCCGGTCAAGACAACTCCTACGACCCGCACTGGGAGTGCGAGTTTTTTCGCTTCTGTTGGAATGAAGGGATGAGGTTGCCTTCTATCCAGGAGTGCCCTGCATGCAGTGGTGCAGAAGATTCTTATCAGGGCAGCTCAAGCAGACAAACGCATCGGCCGGCCAAGCAACGGAAATCCGTGCATGAAAGGCTGGGGCCGATGCTCCAAGATCAACACGATGAAGATGAGGAGCAAGTCCAGAACCCCCAATGGTGCCCAAGCGATGTATTCACCAAGACACAGAAACGGCGGGTTCAGAGGCTGAGGAGGAAAGAGCAAATCCAAGAGCAACAAGCTGAAATACCCCATCGGCCAACCAAGACCAGTAAAGAGTGGAGAATAAAATCCACGGTGGCCAGGGCCGATGAGGGCACCTCCAATACAGCGCAGGGCAGCTCAGCCTCAAAAGGTAAGAAAATGGCATCGGCGCCTGTTAACATGGTGTTTATATTGCCAGCAGAATACAGTGTGCAGGCGGCCGATGAAGCGGTGGCTGATGAGGAACAAAGTTCAGCCAGGCTACGGTTGTCACCAGACCAAGCCACCTTCGACAAGCCAGTTGACGCCAGCTACAGACATCTACGGCCGTTGTACATCAAAGGATTCATCAACGGGCGGCCGATGACGAAGATGCTGGTTGATGGTGGCGCAGCAGTCAATTTGATGCCATACACAACCTTCAGGAAGCTTGGAAAAGTACCTGAGGATCTTATCAAGACAAATATGGTATTAAAGGACTTCGGTGGCAACGCATCCGAGGCGAAGGGGGTCCTGAACGTGGAGCTCACCGTGGGCAGTAAAACAATTCCCACTACCTTCTTCGTCTTCGATGGAAAGGGTTCTTACAGCTTGTTGTTGGGACGAGATTGGATCCATGCTAATTGCTGTGTCCCTTCAACAATGCACCAATGCCTCATGCAATGGCAAGGGGACCAAGTCGAGATCGTGCAGGCCGATCGGTCAGTACATGTCGCCAATGCCGATCTCGCAGTTTGGGAGATGGAGGGAATCGACTGCTTGTCCGGGCGAGTCTGGGACGCCGATTTCCTCAAAGTAACCGACTGCGACATCGAGACGATTGAAGACCAAGACAAGCGGTTACTTTAGCGAAGATGCACCATCCGCCGTTGACAATAACCCCTACACAGATGACGCGGTGGATGAGTTAGACGGCAAGTTGGGACAAGGTTTTACGTCGGCCGATGAATTGGAAGAAATTGACATAGGAATAGGTGATAGGCCTAGGCCGACGTATGTAAGCACTAATTTGCCAAAGGAATACAAGAATAATTTGATAAATCTTTTGAAAGAATTCAGAGATTGTTTTGCATGGGAATACCATGAGATGCCAGGATTAAGCCGATCGATTGTAGAACATCGGCTACCAATCAAACAAGGCTATCGGCCTTTTAAGCAAGCTCCTCGGAGGTTTAAGGCCGATATGCACGAAGCCATAAAAGCAGAGATCACAAGACTTTAAGACGCTAATTTTATCAGGCCCTGCCGATACGCGGAGTGGGTCTCCAACATAGTTCCGGTATTGAAAAAGAACGGCAAGCTAAGGGTATGCATCGATTTCAGAGATCTAAATAAGGCGACGCCCAAAGACGAGTACCCTATGCCGTTGGCCGATTTGCTAGTCGATGCTGCTTCTGGGCATAAGATCATTAGTTTCATGGACGGAAACGCGGGCTACAACCAGATCTTTATGGCTAAAGAGGACATTCATAAGACAGCCTTCAGGTGCCCAGGAGCAATCGGCCTATATGAATGGGTCGTCATGACATTTGGTTTGAAGAATGCTGGAGCTACGTATCAGAGGGCTATGAATTACATTTTTCATGATCTTATCGGCTCTCTGATTGAAGTTTATATAGACGATGTCGTCGTAAAGTCAAGAGAACATGATATGCACTTGGCCGACTTACGCAAGGTACTAGAAAGGGCAAGGAAATATGGCTTGAAGTTGAACCCTAACAAATGTGCCTTTGGCGTATCGGCCGGTCAGATTTTGGGTTTCTTGGTCCATGAAAGGGGGATTGAAATCACACAGAAGAACATCGATGCCATCAAGAAAATCAAGCCTCCAGAAAACAATACCAAGTTACAGTCTCTGTTTGGCAAGATTAACTTCGTCCGGCGTTTTATATCAAATTTGTCGGGCCGTATAGAGCCATTCACTCCACTGTTGAAGATAAAGGACGACGAAGAGTTCATATGGGGTGACAAGCAACAGAAAGCGCTAGACGATATCAAAGAATATTTAACCTCTCCGCCGGTTTTAATTCCTCCACAAAAAGGAGTCCCGTTCAAATTGTACTTGTCAGCCGATGAGAAATCCATCGGCTCAGTCTTGGTTCAAGATGTTAACGGCAAGGAAAGAGCTATTTTTTATCTCAGCAGGGGAATGTTAGACGCTGAGACAAGGTACACGCCGGTGGAGAAATTATGCCTTTGTTTATATTTTTCATGTACTAAATTGAGGCATTACCTGCTTTCCAACGAGTGCATAGTGGTGAGCAAGGCCGATGTGATGAAATACATGCTATCGGCCCCCGTGCTGAAAGGACGAGTCGGGAAGTGGATCTTTGCTTTAACAGAGTTTGATCTTCGATATGAATCGGCCAAAGCGATCAAAGGACAAGCCCTGGCCGATTTCATCGTTCAACATAGAGATGACTCAGTTGCATATGCAGACATTGTGCCGTGGACGTTATATTTCGATGGATCCGTCTGCAGACACGGTTGCGGTATCGGCCTAGTCATCATATCCCCTCGGGGGGCAAGTTTCGAGTTCGCGTTCACTATCAAGCCTTATTATACCAACAATCAAGCAGAATATGAAGCGGTGCTTAAAGGCTTGCAGTTGTTACAAGAAGTCGAGGCCGATGCCGTAGAAATCATTGGTGATTCACAGCTAGTAATTAATCAACTTTCTGGGGAGTATGAGTGCAGAGACGATATTCTCAAAGTCTATAATGAGGAGTGCGCAGAGTTATTACACGGTTTCCGGATCGTAACGATGAGGCACATACCCAGGAAGCAGAATTTCGAAGCCAATGATTTAGCTCAGGGGGCATCGGGATACAGGCCGATGGCTAAAGACGTTCCAATTCAGATTGCTCTCGTGCACGCCGATGATTAGAGGTTTGATATCATTGAGTATTTGAGAAACCCTTCCCAATCGGCGTCACGAAGAATGAAATATAAAGTTTTACACTATGTCTTATTGGACGATAACCTATATTATCGGACGGTTGATGGTGTCCTACTCAAATGCCTAGGTCCTGAGGAGGCTAAGACCGTTATGGGCGAAGTACATGAAGGGATTTGTGGCACCCATCAATCGGCCCATAAAATGAAATGGCTGATGAAGCGCGTCGGATATTTTTGGCCAACCATGCTAGAAGATTGCTTCAAGTATTATAAAGGATGTCAGGATTGTCAGAAATTTGGAGCAATTCAGAGAGCACCGGCATCGGTTATGCATCCAATCATAAAGCCGTGGCCGTTTCGAGGATGGGGAATAGATATGATCGGCCAGATTAACCCACCATCAAGTAAGGGATACAAGTATATATTAGTGGCTACAGATTACTTCACAAAGTAGGTTGAGGCCGTTCCTCTCAAGAAGGTTGATTCCAAAGACGCTATTCAGTTCGTCAAAGAGCATATCATATATCGGTTTGGGTTACCTCAGACAATAACTACAGATCAGGGATCAATCTTCGTGTCTGACGAGTTCGTCTGATTTGCTGACAGCATGGGCATCAGATTGCTCAATTCTTCTCCTTACTATGCGCAGGCTAACGGGCAGGCAGAGGCTTCCAACAAGTCTTTAATCAAATTAATCAAGAGGAAAATTGACGAACAGCCGAGGCAATGGCATACAACGCTGGCCGATTCCCTTTGGGCGTATCGGATAGCTTGCCATGGTGCAATCCAAGTGCCTCCCTATCAGCTGGTCTACGGGCATGAAGCTGTACTGCCGTGGGAAACCGCCATCGGCTCAAGAAGGATTGCTTTGCAAGACGACTTGACAGCCGATGAGTACCATAATCTTATGGTTGATGAATTGGACGATTTGGCACATGTTCGATTACGGGCCTTGGAGAAAATCAAGCGTGATAAAGATAGAGTGGCCCGTCATTATAATAAAAAGGTCGTTGCCAAATCGTTTGAGGAAGGAGACCTTGTGTGGAAATTGATAATGCCGATTGGCTCCAGAGATAATAAATTCGGCAAATGGTCACCTAATTGGGAAGGCCCTTTTCTAATTCATCGATGTGTTCCTCACAATGCCTATCTGCTCAAGGGATTAGATGACGAGATTTACGGACGAGCTCTCAATGGCAAATACTTGAAACAATATTATCCCAGTATCTGGATTGACTCATGATCGGCCCTCTAGCCGATTTATGATTGCAGCCGATGTAGTCAAGCATCGTCTTTAGATGGCCGATAAATACTATCGCCCTTAGTTCAAATTTCAGAATATGAGCCCTCATCTTCCAAAATTTGGGGGGCATATACACAGGAATTTTCAAGGATTTTCCAATTTTCAAGGATTTTTTCAGTTTAGCGATTGACTTCGGTTTTCTGGCCGATGATATTGTTTATGATGAGAATTTTCAAGGATTTTTCAGTTTGGCGATTGACTTCGGCTCTCTGGCTGATGAGAGTGCTTATAATGAGATTGTTCGTATTAAAGATATATGAGGCTGGAATTTTCAAACCAAATTCGGCTGTATGGCCGATAAGGTGTATGGTTATACATTATAGAAATAACATATGCTACATCACCCTATGAAGTCTGCAATAGCAGCAATGGCTTTACGACGAATCTGCTCGACGTCTTCGATAGCCTGGGCATCATCGGCCATCGTCCCTGGGATTGGTTTCAGTGATTTGCTTAGGGTCGCAAGGTACTTGGCCGATGCCTTGAGCTTTGCCGTCTGATCTTCTATGACCTTGGGTGATGCAGCTATCCCGGCTTCGACTTCCTGGATTTCTTGGCGTGTAGCGGCCAGCTTCGATTCTAGTTCTTCAAGCCTATTTTTCAGCACAATCGGCTCCACCGCTAGCTCGTCCAGCCTGGTCTTATCGGCGTTCACTTGAGCTTTGCTAGCGGACAGGGCCGATTCCAGTTGTTCGCGCTGTCATCGCTCTGCAAGTCTTTCCTTTGCTCTGAAAAGCTTGAATCGGTACTGTTCCAGGAAGATGGCCGTCGTAAGGATTTCCATCAGGTCTTCGGGCAGTTCGTCTTGGATTTCTTGTACCCTGACTCTGATGGAGGAGCAGTCTTCTACCAAACACTCCAGCGAGGCTTCTAGCCGATTCCCAATATCGGTCAGCCGGTTCTTCAGATCATCAGAGATTGGTGCCCTGGCCGTGCTGGGTAGTTCCTTATCCTCATCATCAAGGAACTGGCCGATATCGAAGGAGAACATATCGGCTAGGTTATGCAAATATCAACATGGGTCGAGGTTAGCCTTGTTAATCAGGAATCGGCAGAAAGAGGATCAGGGTAATCATGGTTACCTGTGTTGGAGCGTTGGTGGTGCTTACATCGGCCTTCCTTTGCTTTGTCGACATAACAGGCGAGGGGGCTGGCCGATGTGGTGAAGGTGATGGAGCCCTAGGCTGAAAAAGCAGGAAATTGGTGAATAGGGTTATGTGATTACGAAAATAATGCAAGAAAAAAATCAACTCTTACCGAGACAGTCGGAGAGGGTGGTGGAGAAGGAGAAGGGGTTCTCAATCGTGCCTTGGCTCGTTCGCGTCGTTGTAAAGTTGTTTTCTTGGATCTTGGCATAGGGGCCGATTGAGTTCTCTCCTTCAACACAGATGACACCGCAGCCTGAAACGAATATGAGGTTAAAGTATGACAGTACAAGGGGATTATGTAAACACAGAGAAGGGATTATATTGACCTTGCGAACTGCATGTCTGGTCCTTTTTGGTTGCGGGGCATCATCTTGGTCATCGGCCGGTGGGATCTCCGTAGCTTCGGCCGATGGCTCTTGGGTGGTTTCGGTCGACGGGTTTTCTTCTTCGTGGGTATCGGCCGCTGCTGCATCGACTTCCTCCTCCATCACTTGTTCTTCGAGGAATTCTTCCAAGGAGGGGTCTAGCTCTTCAGCATCGGCCTGGTCATCGGTTTTGGCCTTCTTGCTGGCTTTCTGCGATTTGCCTTTGGCCGGCGCTTTCCTCTTGGGGTTTTCTTTAAGCATCGGACCTTGGAGAAGTGACACCACTTTTGGGGCAGTAAGGCCGATGATAGATTCTAAAATGGTTGACCCCGATGGAGCTACGGCTTGAGCGTAGAAGATCTTCCGTCCACTGTTGCTCACAGATGGAATCGGCTCATCCGGGACTTGAGGGCTGATGCCTTGGATAAGTTCTGTCACATAGAACCTGGCCGATTGATGAAAGATGTGAGCGGCCCACTCTTGCCACCAAGTTTGGAAGTTAATGTGCACAAAGGCATTCAGATGCAGCCGATCGCAGTCACCAAGATTGGGGAGCTCGATTTCCATTGCTTTGTTCATGATCAGGGCCGATGGGACTGTGCCTCTGCTCTCTAGGAGCTTATGGAGATGCAAGCTAATGGGAAGTTGTCCGAGCCCGCATTGTCTAGCAGCTGTCATTGGGGTGTAAAACTCATAGGACAAGCTGGTGCTCCTTCCCTGAAAGACGCCTACTGGGAGCAGGCATGGAGTAAGGCTGATCATGAATAATTCCCTTGATTCCATGTCATCATTTATTAAGCTCAGTTGCAGATCATCTGGAAGCTCGAAGTCTCGGTCCGATGTATAGACAAACATATCCATCCTGGCTGATGGAGGGCCGGTGAAGAAGCGGATGAACCATGTAGCCATGTCATCGGCCGATTGATCTGCGCCGGGGTAGATGGAGGCTGCTTCCCCGTAGGACATGCATCTTCTGTTCCTGGGGTCTTCGTGATCGGCATATTTTGATGGAAAACGAGAATCTGATAGAGGTGGCCGATCAACCATGGTGTTGGTGCATATGGTTAGCCAGAGTTGAACGAACCACCATGGTCCTCCATGAGCCACAGTCTGTTTTAGCATCAAGTCTTGTGTGGAAACATGGAGTAGCCGATATACAGCTCCTAGAAGGTATCGGCCCAAGAGGATTTGTCTCTTGTCGACCAAAGCTTGAGCCAAGTGTTGACAGTTTGTAGTGGGGCCACAGGTCGATCCGCAGAAGACAAATCTCTCCAACCACAGTGTCAGGAAAGCTACGTGTTCTCGCTCTGAGACCGATCCCTGTTCCATGTGTTCAGAGATATATCCGGACCAGCCTTCGATTTTCTTGGTCTTCAACTTGTGGCTGCTGTTTACTAGGAGGCTGAAGGGGTTGATCTCGGAGCTGATATCCAATCCTGTGAGTACCTTGATATCTATGAGGGTTGGGGTCATCGGACCTTGCTTGAACATAAAGGTGTTCAAGGTACTTGACCAGAAGTAGCTGGCAGCTGACATTAGCGGCTCATTCTTCTTGGTATCGGCCAGGGACAGAGTTATGCATTGGCCGATTCCAATCTCGTCCCAGTGGACTTGTTTGACGGCAGCAATCCTTTTGTGCCAGGTCCTGTATCCGTTTAGCTTTGATGGCCATGATCTGAAGGTATGCTTCCACGCCGAGACAGTGGGTTTGGCTTGCCTGAAAGGAATTCTGTCTGTTTCGGCGTTGATGAGCCAGGTTGGGTCGCAGTCGCCCATGGGGCCCAAGAGGATTTTGGTAATCGACTTGGAAAAGAAAGAGGAAACCGAAGCAGAGAGGAAGGATTGAGTTGGAGTCGGACCAGGCTTCGTATCGGACCCGGTAACCGTATCGGACTTGGGGAGTGTTGCTATAAAGGGCATATCGGCCGATACGGATTTGGTTTGGTCATGGGCCGATACGGGTTGTGAGTTGATAGTGTCGACGCGGGCTTGGTCTGGGCTCGAAGTAAGCTTCAAGGAAGTTGCCAAATAGAGGTAAAGCTCGGTTTTAGGCAATTGTATCTTGTAAATTAGGTAGTTTAGATTTAATCTGTGGCTAGAGTCTGCCGCAAAGACTTGTTTGTTAGTTGTAGATAAGATCGTGCCCTACAAGGGTTCTGTTGTAACCTCGGGTATAAATATCCCGATAGTTTGTACATGTAAGCTCTCTCTCAATCAATCACACAATTAAATCAATCTACTTTCGGCGCATCGCCAACCCTCGCAAGAGGTCTTCTTCGATGAGTTCTTGCTTCCTCGGAGCAGAGGTAAGAACTCGTCCCCGACGATTTGCATCGTCGGGGCTAACGTGTCGCTTTAGACACGTTAAGCCTCGATGATGTGATCGTCGATTATCATGTCTTGGGTAGTTTTGACAGGCATCTCGATTAAGCCTTGCCAGCGGTTTACTCGCTTTAGGGTTTATTGCCAACAATGGTTTAATTTTCATGCTTGGCTAGATTATTCAATGCATCTATCATCCCCAAAAGCAATCGACGACTTGATTTTCTTTGCGTTAAGTCTCAATCCACACTTTGAGTTGCCATCGACCTTAGTCCTGTTTTGAGATCTAACACAAAGCCTGTTTTTGGTTGTAATTAAGGATAGTACCGGGGTTTTAGCCGGTCTTATCTAACATATGTGATTGCTTTATGTTTCTTGCATGTGTTTGCCACTTATACGTGCAGATCGATAAGTATAAACGTGTTGATCATGAAGTAATCTTAAGATCTCTTTGTGGTTGATGTGTTTATACTGGCCGATTGGTTCGTATAAGGTTGCACTAGAGTACTAGCTGGTGTAGTTATCTTCGTCATCTTATCGGCCGATATTTTTAGTTGAAATCTACATATCAATGAAGGCCGATAAGATTAGATTCATGTCTTACATATTTTCTAAGTGAGCCGATATAGCTTTGCCCTATCGGCTGGGCTATGACAATGTGTCATCGGTCTGATGACCGATCGGCCATTGTTTTCTGACTTGGTTCACTTGTTTCTTGTTGATTGCAGATCAAATCAACTGGCACGCTCTACTTACGACTAGGCAAGCCATTTGGACCTGCACTGGAGTTAAGCAGATCTCCCAGGCCGCCGTGGTAACGCGGAACCCGTTTGGTTGCTGGACGGGTCGAAATTCTGCGCCAACACAACCGCAAAGGCTGCACGACTGGCACGCGCGCCGGAAGCGGGCGAGTGGGCGAGTGGGGAAGTGGACGCGACAATCGAGGGGGGCGAGTTAGTGGGCGCGGGATACAAGGAGCAGGGCACAGCGGAGGCGAGGATATAACGGGTGTCGAGGAAGGGATTTGTTTCCTTCCTCTCGCCACTTTTCACTCGACTTTGCCAACCGTGCGCTAGCTGTCTCGTCTTCCTCGCTCCCTTCTCGCCGTTCACACTCGTCTTCGCGTCTCCACTTTGCAGGCGACATAACATAGAGCTCCATGCCGCTGGACGGCAGCGTGCTGCCGCCCTCCTGCATCACTAGTGAGAGGTAGGCCGGGCTGTCGCGCAGGTTCATGCCGGCGTCGACCGGCTAGGAGGTGGTCATGCTGGGCGAAGGGCGTCCAGTGCCGCGCTACCCATACCGGTCGATCTTCTTCCTCTATCGCTATGGCGGGGCTGATCCCATCGTTCTCCTCCTTCATGGACGTCCTGGAGCTCTACGGGATCCAGATGGCGCACCTCGCCCCCAACGCCATGATGATGCTAGCCATCTTCGCACATCTGTGCGAGATGTTCGTCGGGGTGCGCCTGTCCCTTCGGTTGTTCCGGTGGTTCTTCACCATGCAGCCGGTGTCGCCGCCGACGGAGGTCGGTGGCAGCTACGTTCAGCCACGCGGGCAGGTGGCGAATCGCTATATTACCTGCATCCTACGCAAGAAGTGGGACGATTGGAAGAGCGACTAGTTCTACACCGCTCTCCCCGACGAACCGCGTCTCCGACTCCCAAGCCAGCCACCAGTGCATGCGCCGAGCTGGCGGGCGACGGTGGAACCGGGAGACTCTGTTGGCGCAAAATTTTGACCCGCCTTGCAACCAAACGGGTTCCGCGTTTTCAAGGCGGCCTGGGAGGTTTGCTTTACTCCAGTGCAGGTCCAAATGGCTTGCCTAGTCGTGTGCAGAGCGTGCCAGTTGATTTGATCTGCAATCAACAAGAAACAAGTAAACCATGTCAGAAAACAACGACCGATCGGCCAATAGGCCGATGAGACATTGTCAAAGCCCAGCCGATAGGGCAAAGCTATATCGGCTTACTCATGATAAAGCAGAATTAAAGCATAAATCTTATCGGCCTTCAACAACATTTTGCTGTCGATTAATGGCATCGGCCGATAAGAACAAAAAAGATAACTACACTAGCTAATACTCTAGTGCAAATCTACATGAACCAATCAACCAATAAAAACATATCAATCACAGATAAACCCTAGAGAATTATCCATAACAGATGCATTCCTATTAATCAATCCATTTAATGTAGATGACAGATACACATGAAAACATTATAATAAACACGTGTATCAGATAAAACTGGCTGGAACCCCAGTTATATCCTTAATTACAACCGAAAGCAGACTTTGTGTTAGATCTCAAAACAGGACTAAGGTCGATAGCAACTCAAAGTGTGAATCAAAACTTAACGCAAAGAAAATCAAGCCGTCGATTGCTTTTGGGGATGGTAGATGCATTGAACAATCTAACCAAGCATAATAATTAAACCGTCGTCGGCAATAAACCCTAAAACGAATAGATTGCCGGCGAAGCATAATTAAGACGCCTGTCAAGATTACTCAAAACATGATAGACGACGATCACATCATCGAGGCTTAACGTGCCTAAAGCGACACGCTAGCCCCAACGATGCCAATCGTCGGGAACGAGTTCTTACCTTTGCTCCGGGAAGGCAAGAACTCGTCAAGGTCAACCTCTTGCGAGGGTTGGTGATGCGCCGAAGTAGATTGAACTGGTTTTGTTGTATTGGATTGTGAGAGAGTTTCTATGTACAAACTACCGGGATATTTATACCCGAGATTACAACAGGGTCCTTGTAGGACACGATCTTATCTCTAACAAACAACAAGTCTTCACGGTAGACTCTTGCCACAGATTAGATCTAAACCTACTTGATTTACAAGATACAATTGCGTAAAACTGAGCTTTATCTCTATTTGGCAACTTCCTTAAAGCTTATCTTGAGCCCAGACCAAGCCCACGCTGACTCTGTCAACTTACAACCCGTATCGGCCAACAATCACATCAAATCTGTATCGGCCGATACGTCCTTTCTGGCAGCACCTCCCCAGTCCGATACGGTTACCGAGTCCGATACGAAGCCTGGTCTGACTCCAACTCAATCCTTCTTCTCTGCTTCGGTTTCCTCTTTTACTTCCAGGTCGATTACCAAAATCCATCGTTAACACATGCCCCCCAATTCCGCTTCATTATATAATGTGGCGGAATTAGCTCCGAGGAACCCATCGACTTCCTTACTAAAGCTTGGCTGAAAACCGCGCAAATCCAGATTCACATCCCTTCGCCGCCGATTCGACAATCCCTTCGTGTTCCTCAACTCCGGCGACCCCTCGACGTCCCATCGACATCGACCCCCTCAACAGCGACCCCTTTCGACGACAACAATGGCCTCCGCTCCATTCTACGCCTCCGAGGTCCCTGTGGTAAGTCAATCCCTTCTAAATCCACATTCTCACTTTTCCGCCGATTTCTTCAAACTAGGGATTCAAAATTTTGCCTCCCGAGTCTTATATTTTCAATCGTCGTTCTTATGACCTAGGTCTTCAAAAACCAAATCCTGATCCCCACCGACGACTAATCACATCGCTTCTTACTAGGCCCCATGGGTGATTGCGACCCAACTTGGCTGATTAATGCTGAAACAGACAGAATCCCCTTTAGGCAAGCCAAGCCCAATGTCTCCTCGTGGTAGCACACTTTTAGATCCTGGCCGTCGAAGCTTAATGGGTACATAACCTGGCATAAAAGAATTGCTGCTACCAAACAAGTCCACTGGGACGAAATTGGGATCGGCCAATGTATCGCTTTATCCCTGGCCGATACCAATAAGAACGAGCCACTCATGTCAGCCGCCAGCTATTTTTGGTCAAGTACCTTGAACGCCTTTGTGTTCAAACAAGGTCCGATGACCCCCACTCTAATCGATGTCAAGATACTGACAGGGTTGGACATTGACTCCGAGATCAATCCCTTTAGCCTCCTGATACATAGCAACCACAAGCTGAAGACCAAGAAAATTGGAGGCTGGTCCGGGTACATCTCTGAACACATGGAACAGGGATCGGTCTCAGATCGAGAACATGTAGCCTTCCTGACATTGTGGTTGGAGAGATTTGTCTTCTGTGGATCGACCTGCGGCCCCACTACAAACTGTCAACACTTGGCTCAGGCTCTGGTCGACAAGAAACAAATCCCCTTGGGCCGATACCTCTTGGGAGCTGTCTATCGGCTGCTCCATGTTTCCACACAATACTTGATGCTAAAACAGACTGTGGCACATGGAGGACCATGGTGGTTTGTTCAACTATGGCTTACCATCCACACCAACACCATGGTGAATCGGTCTCCACTATCGGACTCCTGCTTCCCCTCCAAATATGCTGATCATGAAGACCCCAGGACCAGAAGATGCATGTCCTATGGGGAAGCAACCTCTGTCTACCCAGGCGCAGACCAATCGGCCGAAGACATGTCTACATGGTTCATTCGATTCTTCACCGGCCCCTCATCAGCTAGGATGGACATGTTTGTCTACACATCGGACCGAGACTTTGAACTCCCTGACGATCTGCAGCTGAGTTTAATAAATGATGATTCAGAGTCAAGAGAACTTTTCATGATCGGCCTCAGTCCATGCCTGCCTCCAGTAGGCATATTTCAGGGAAGAAGCACCAGCCTATCTTATGAGTTTTACAACCCAATGGTAGCTGCTCGACAGTGCGGGCTTGGGCAACTCCCTGTCAGCCTGTATCTTCATAGACTCCTAGAGAGCAGAGGCATGGTTCCATCGGCGCTGGTCATGAGCAAGGCGTTTGAAATCGAGCTCCCAAATCTCGGCGATTGCGACCGGTTGCATCTAAGCGCTTTTGTCCACATCAGCTTCCAGGCATGGTGGCAAGAGTGGGCCGCTCATATTTTCCACCAATCGGCCAGATTTTGTGACAGAGCTTATCCAGGGTATCAGCCCTCAAGTCCCAGACGGGCCGACACCATCCGTGAGCAACAGTGGACGGAAAATCTTTTATGCTCAAGCCATAGTTCCATCAGGATCAACTATCCTGGAATCCATCATCGGCCTTACTGCCCCAAAGGTTTCAACGCTACTTCAAGGGCCGATGATTAAAGAAAATCCCAAGAGGAAAGCACCAGCCAAGGGCAAATCCC
Organism: Oryza officinalis; assembly: GCA_008326285.1. NCBI lineage: Eukaryota > Viridiplantae > Streptophyta > Magnoliopsida > Poales > Poaceae > Oryza > Oryza officinalis. Next base: position 20,033,969 of record BDMV01000009.1, read on the forward strand.
AAAAATCCAGCAAGAAGGCCAAAACTGACGACCAAGCCGATCTCGAAGAGCTGGACCCCCCATGGAAGAATTCCTTGATGAACAAGTGATGGAGGAGGAGATCAATGCAGCAACCGCTGATGTGTCTGAAGAAGAAGATTCGTCGGCTGAGACCGTCAAGGAACCATCGGCCAAGACCACCACAATCCCATCGGCCGATGACCAAGCTGGTGCTGCCCCACCAAGGAAGACTAGACATGCAGTCCGCAAGGTTAAAATATTTCTTTTACTGAACTTCATGCAATCCCCTTCTTATTGGTATGCTATAATTTGACATCTTTTCAGGCTGCTGCGTCGTCTATACTCAAGGAGAGAACCCAATCGGCCCCTTCAAGAACCAAGAAGGCAACCTTTCAGAGGCGTGAATGAGCTAAAGCTCGATTGAGGACTCCTTCTCCTTCTCCACCACCCTCTCCGACTGTCTCGGTAAGAGTCGATTTTTGCATTATCTTGCTATTTATATAACCCTATTTACCAATTTCTTGCCTTTTCAGCCTAGGGCTATATCATCTTCACCACATCGGCCAACCCCCTCGCCTACTGCGTCGACACACCAAAGGGAGGCCGATGCAAGGACCACTGATGCTCCAACACAGGTAACTAAGCTTACTCGGACCCCCTTTCTGCCGGTTCCTGTTTAATAAGGCTGACCTCGACCCATGTTGACATTTGTAGAACCTGGCCGATATGTTCTCCTTTGATATCGGCCAGTTTCTTGACGATGAGGACAAGGAGCTACCTAGCACAGCCAGGGCACCAATCTCTGACGATCTGAAGAACCGGCTGACCGATATCGCCAATCGGCTGGAGTCCTCGCTGGAGTACTTGGTGGAAGATTGCACCCCCATCAGGGTCAGGGTACAAGAAATTCAAGACGAACTGCCTGAAGACCTGATGGAGGTCCTAACACCGGATATCTTCTTGGAGCAATACTGATTCAAGCTCAACAAGGCCAAAGAAAGACTCGCAGAGCGACGAGAGCGTGACCAACTGGAATCGGCTTTGTCCGCCAGCAAGGCCCAAGTTAACGCTGACAAGACCAAACTGGACGAGCTAGCGGTGGAGCCGATTGTCTTGAAAAACAGACTTGAAGAACTCCGTCGTCTCGAGGCGGAGCTAGAATTGAAGCTGAAATACACTCGTCAAGAAATCCAAGAAGTCGAAGCCGGGATAGCTGCCTCGCCTAAGGCCATAGAAGACCAGACGGCAAAGCTGAAGGCATCGGCCAAGTACCTTGCGACCCTGAGCAAATCGCTGAAGCCGATCCCAGGGTCGACTGCCGATGACGCCCAGACTATAGAAGACATCGAGCAGATCCGCCGTAAAGCCGTTGCAGCTATTGCAGACTTCATAGGATGATGTAGCATACCTTGTCTTTATACTGTGTAAATGCAAAAAGCAGCCGAATTTGATCTGAAAACTCCAACTTGAATATTATTTGTGAAATCCTTCAAACAAATATCCTTTGATCTTATCGGTCAGAAATCTGAATTCGACCTTAATCTGAAAAGTCCACCTTGAAATTCATCCTGCAAACAGATATTCCTTTACTATAAATAACCTCATCGGCCAGAAAGCCGAATGCCTTGAAAAATTTCTTGAAAAATTTCGCGATTGTATATATATATGCCCCCCAAATTTTAGAAGAGGAGGGCTCATGTTGTAAAATTTGAACTAAGGACGATAGTATATATCGGCCATCTAGAGACGATGCATAGCACATCGGCTGTTATCATAAATCGGCTGAGGGGCCGATCATGAATCAATCCAGATGCTAGGATAATATTTCTTTAAGTACTTGCCATTAAGAGCTCGTCCATAAATCTCACCATCTAGCCCCTTAAACAAATAAGCATTGTGAGGGACACATCGATGAATCTGAAAAGGACCTTCCCAATTAGGTGACCACTTGCCGAATTTATTATCTCTGGAACCAATCGGCATTATGAGCTTCCATACAAGATCCCCTTCCTCAAATGACTTGGCAACAACCTTTTTGTTATAATGACGAGCCACTCTGTCTTTATCACGTTTCATTTTCTCCAATGCCCGTAATCGGACATGTGCCAAGTCATCTAACTCATCAACCATAAGATTGTAGTATTCATCGGCTGTCAAGTCGTCTTGCAAAGCAATCCTTCTTGAGCCGATGTTGGTTTTCCATGGCAGCACAGCTTCATGTCCATAAACCAACTGATACGGAGGCACTTGAATCGCACCATGGCAAGCCATCCGATACGCCCAAAGGGAATCGGCCAGCGTCGCGTGCCATTGCCTTGGCTGTTCGTCGATTTTCCTCTTGATTAGCTTGATTAAAGTCTTATTAGAAGCCTCTGCTTGCCCATTAGCTTGCGTGTAGTAAGGAGAAGAATTTAATAATTTAATGCCCACGCTGTCGGCGAACTGGACGAACTCGTCGGACACGAAGATTGATCCCTGATCGGTGGTTATTGTCTGAGGTAACCCAAACCGATATATGATATATTCCTTGACAAATTGAATCGCATCTTTGGAATCAACCTTCTTAAGGGGAACGGCCTCAACCCACTTTGTGAAGTAATCTGTAGCCACCAAGATATACTTGTGTCCCTTACTTGATGGCGGGTTAATTTGGTCGATCATATCTATTCCCCATCCACGAAATGGCCACGGCTTTATGATTGGATGCATAGCCGATGCCGGTGCTCGCTGAATTGCTCCAAATTTCTGACAATCTTGACATCCTTTATAATACTTGAAACAATCCTCTAGCATTGTCGGCCAAAAATATCCAATGCGTTTCAACAACCATCTCATTTTATGGGCCGATTGATGTGTTCCACAAATCCCTTCGTGGACCTCGCTCATAACAATTTTGGCCTCCTCAGGACCTAGACACTTGAGCAAGACACCATCAACCGTCCGATGGTATAAGTCATTATCTAACAGAACATACTGCAATACTTGGTATTTTATCTTCCGTGACGCCGATTGGGAAGGATTCTTCAAATAATCAATGATAGCAAATCTCCAATCGTCGACGTCCACGGCGGCGACTCGAACCCGTACATCCTTGGCCATCGGCCTGTATCCCGATGCCCCCTGAGCCAGATCATTGGCCTCGAAGTTTCGCTTCCTGGGTATATGCCTCATTGTCACGATCTTGAATGCTTGAAGCAACGCCTTGCACTCTTCATTGTAGACTTTGAGGGTATCATTTTTGCATTCATACTCTCCAGAAAGTTGATTAATTACCAGTTATGAATCACCAATGATCTCTACGGAATCGGCCTCGACTTCTTGTAATAACTGCAAACCTTTAAGCACTGCTTCGTACTCTGCTTGATTGTTAGTATAATAAGGCTTGATAGTAAAAGCAAACTCAAAACTTGCCCCCCGAGGGGATATAATGACCAGGCCGATACCGCATCCGTGTCGGCAGACAGATCCATCAAAATACAGCGTCCATGGTACGATATCTGCATATGCGACTGAATCATCCCGGTGTTGAACAATGAAATCAGCCAGGGCTTGTCCTTTGATCGCTTTGGCCGAATCATATCTGAGGTCAAACTCTGTTAAGGCAAAAATCCACTTCCTAATTCTTCCTTTTAGCACAGGGGCCGATAACATGTATTTCATCACATCGGCCTTACTTACCACAATGCACTCGTTCGAAAGTAAATAATGCCTCAATTTAGTACATGAAAAATATAAGCACAAACATAATTTCTCCACTGGCGTGTATCTTGTCTCGGCGTCTAACATCCTCCTACTGAGATAAAAAATAGCTCTTTCCTTACCATCAATGTCTTGAACCAAGACTGAGCCGATGGATCTCTCATCGGCCGATAGGTACAGCCTGAATGGGACCCCTTTCCGTGGAGGGATTAGAACTGGGGGAGAGGTTAAATACTCTTTGATATCGTCCAGCGCCTTCTGTTGCTTATCACCCCATACGAATTCCTGATCGTCCTTTATCTTCAACAGTGGAGTGAATGACTCTATTCTGCTTGAAAGATTTGATATAAAACGCTGGACAAAGTTGATCTTTCCGAGCAGAGATTGTAACTTGGTCTTGTTTTCTGGAGGCTTGATTTTTTGGATGGCATCAATACTCTTCTGTGTAATTTCAATTCCCCTCTCATGGACCAAGAAACCAAAAAACTGACCGGCCGATACGCCAAAGGCACACTTGTTAGGGTTCATCTTTAAACCATATTTCCTCGCTCTTTCTAGTACCTTGCGTAAATCGGCCAAGTGCATATCATACTCTTTTGACTTTATGACGACATCATCTATATAAACCTCAATCAAAGAACCGATAAGATCATGAAAAATATAATTCATGGCCCTCTGATAAGTAGCTCCAGCAATTTTCAAGCCAAAGGTCATGACAACCCACTCGTACAGGCCGATTGCCCCTGGGCATCTGAAAGCTGTCTTATGAATGTCTTCCTTAGCCATAAAGATCTGATTGTAGCCTGCGTTTCCATCCATAAAACTGATAATCTTATGCCCAGATGCAGCGTCGACTAGCAAATCAGCCAATGGCATAGGGTACTCGTCCTTTGGTGTTGCCTTGTTTAGATCTCTGAAATCGATACATACCCTTAGCTTGCCGTTCTTCTTCAATACTGGAACTATGTTGGAGACCCACTCCACGTATCGGCAGGGTCTAATAAAGTTGGCGTCGTAAAGCCTTGTGATCTCTGCTTTGATAGCTTCATACATATCGGCCTTAAATCTTCTAGGAGATTGTTTAAATGGTCGATAGCCTGGTTTGATAGGTAGCCGATGTTCTACGATTGATCGGCTTAATACTGGCATCTTATGGTATTCCCATGCAAAACAATCCATAAACTCTTTCAGAAGATTTATCAGATTATTCTTATATTCTTTGGCAGGCTAGCACTTACATACGTCGGCCTAGGCCTATCACCTATTCCTATATCAACCTCTTCAAGTTCGTCGGCCGACGTGAAGCCTTGTCCCAATTTTCCATCTAATTCATCCACTGCATCGTCTGTGTAGGGACCAGCTTGTTCGTCTTGGACAGTGAATGGGACATCTTTGTTAAAGCAACTGCTTGTCTTGATCTTCAATCGTCTCGATATCGCAATCAGTTACTTTGAGGAAATCGACGTCCTAGACTCGCCCGGACAAGCAATCGATTCCCTCCATCTCCAAAACTGCGAGATCGGCGTTGGCCACGTGTACTGACCGATCGGCCTGTACGATCTCGACCTGGTCCCCTTGCCATTGTATCAAACATTGATGCATTGTTGAAGGGACGCAACAGTTTGCATGGATCCAGTCTCGTCCCAACAACAAGTTGTAGGAACCCTTTCCATCGAAGACGAAGAAGGTTATGGGTATTGTCTTGCTGCCCACGGTGAGTTCCACGTTGAGCACCCCCTTTGCCTCAGAGACGTTGCCACCAAAGTCTTTTAACACCATGTTGGTCTTGATAAGGTCCCCTGGCACCTTTCCAAGCTTCCTGAAGGTTGTGTATGGCATCAAATTGACCGCCGTGCCGCCATCGACCAGCATCTTCGTCATCGGCCGCCCGTTGATAAATCCCTTGATGTATAACGGCCGCAAGTGTCTGTAGCTGGCATCAACTGGCTTGTCGAAGATGGCTTGATCTGGTGACAACTGTAGTCTGGCCGAAGATTGTTCATCGTCGGCCATCGCTTCATCCGCAGCCTGCACGCTGTACTCTGCTGGCAATATGAAAACCATATTAACAGGCGCCGACGCCACTCTTTTACCTTTTGAAGCCGAAGAAGCCCGAGCTGTGTTGGAAGTGCCCTCATCGGCCTTGACCACCGTGGACTTTATCCTCCACTCCTTCTTGGTCTTGGCTGGCCGATGGGCTATCTCTGCCTGTTGCTCCTGGATTTGCTCCTTCCTCCTTAGCCTCTGAACCTGCCGTTTTTGTGTCTTGGTGAATACATCGCTTGGGCACCATTGGGGGTTCTGGATCTGCTCCTTGGCTTCGATCTGTTGCTCTTGGCGCATCGGCCCCAGCCTTTCATGCACAGATTTTCTTTGCTTGGCCGGCCGATGCGCTTGCCTGCTTGAGCTGCCCTGATAGGAATCTTTTGCCTCATTGCACGCAGGGCACTCCTGGATGGATGGCAACCTCATCCCCTCATTTCAGCAGAACCGGAAAAACTCGCACTCCCAATGTGGGTTGTAAGAGTTGTCTTGATCGGCGTAGTCTTGAGCTTGTTCTTCCTGCCTCCGCTGGTACTTTCTGATCAGGCCCTCAGAGGTCTGATAAGGTCGCTTGCCGGTCCGATGGCCACCGCCGTCGGCCCTGTCTGCCCGCACCATGTTGATTGGGAACGGGTGTCCTTCTATCTTCATCGACTTCTTGGCGTCATCGATTTTAATCCTGCCTTGTTCGATAGCCGATTGGATCTGTTGTCTGAAGATCTAGCATTCATTGGTATGGTGTGAATAAGAGTTATGCCACTTGCAATATCTTCTCTTCTTGATTTCTTCGGCCGATGGCAATATGTGACCCACTGGCAGCTGAATTTGCTTTTCTTGCAATAGTAGATCAAATATCTTATCGGCCTTGTTGATATCGAAGCCAAACTTGTCTTCTTTGTCACCCTTTTTTGCCCACTGGCATGTTGTTGGCTTCTTCATCCGGGCCCACTCGGCCAGGTCGACATCAACATCTTCCGAAACATCATCGTCGGAGGCATACTGATAGATCGTATTGATCTTCTTTGCAAACTTCTTTGCCTCCTGGAATCGTTGCTCGTGGGCCGATACCCTCTGTGCTAGCTGAGCTAAACTGTCAAATTCCTGTGATGAAAATCTCTCTTGTATCGGCCCGAGTAATCCTTGAAACGCCAGATCGGCCAATTGAGAATCGGTCAAGCTGAGGCTGTAACATCTGTTCCTTATGTCCCTAAACCTTTGGATATACTCTGGGACCGATTCATCAACTCGTTGCCTCATGGCGGTGAGATCGGACAGTTTCATCTCTTGTACACCATTGTAGAAATATCTGTGAAACTGTTTCTCAAGATCCATCCATCCTCTGATGGAATTGCAGGGTAAGGATGAAAGCCATGTAAATGCAGACCCTGATAAGGACAGAGGGAAAAATCTGACCCTCAATGCCTCTATGGCCAATGTCTCCCCACACTGTGCTAGGAATCATCTCACGTGCTCGTACGTTGAGACATTGTCTTGCCCGGAGAACTTGGAAAAGTCCGGGATCTTGTATCGGCTCGACAGTGGCACTCTGTCGAGCTCTTCGGGGTACGGGTGCCGATACACTGTGGAATTCTCCTTGGGCTTCAAGCCGAACTGATCTCGCATCACTTCGGCTATCATATCGGCCCAGTATCCTGCGGGCCGATGTGGGAGGTCTTGCTGATATGATTGTTGCAAGCCCTCTGCTTGATACTGTCTGGGGGAGTATGGCTGATAATGGTGATCAAGGTTCTGCGCGCCATACTGCCCTGTGGTGTGCTGCTGGTAGCCTTGTGGCGTGTTGTAAGCAGCCTGTGGAGGAGGGTTGTTGAACACAGGGGCTTGTGGCTGTCCGGCCGATGGCTGGTTAACAGGAACTTGCTGCATCGGCTCGATCACTGGTTGCTTCCCCTTGGTCCATTGTGCATATTTTCTTCCGTGATGTGCTGAGGGCTCCCCCCTGTCTGACTAGTGAGGACAGTGGCAGTGTTGTTGTTGGCTGTGTCGATGGGGGTGGCATCAACGCTGTCGGCTGAGCCGTGCTCAGGTCGTTTCTCAGGGTTCGATAGGCAGGGAACTTATTTTCTGGTAAGAAAATCAGCCCCTGAGGCTTGTACTGGTGAATTGACCCATCTAGGATCGATTTGACCGTATTGGTCAATGTGTTCACCAGAATCCCTGACTGGTTGACTAGCGCAGAATGAACTGCGGAGTCAATCCTGTCTTACAACGTCGGCGCTGCAGTATCTTTGGTCTTGATAGTGTGCATTGCCGCCGATGTGCCAGCTCCATCTCCAGGACTCGGCATAACTACCTTGGATTTCTGGATCAAGGTGCCTTGCCGAGTCCTAGAATATGTTTACAGGTACATATTCTAGAACTGCTCGACCAGCTTCTTCATCTCAGCCTTTTGCTCTGCGTTGAGCTGGTCGGCGGTTACAGGGACGACGTTCTCCTCGGAGATCTCGGCCTGCTTCGACATCTTGAGGAGATTTGTTGCCGTTGCAGAGTTTGCGTTCTTTGGGTCCCACTGGGCGTGCCAAAAGCGTGTTGGCAAAACACAGCTTTTGGCAAACGGTGGAGCGTGGTCTCTCTGGAAGTGAAGTTGAAAATCGATGTCCCACCGGGTGAGCCAAAAGCGTGTTGTCACAGAATTTCGACCCGCCTTGCAACCAAACGGGTTCCGCGTTTCCACGGCGGCCTGGGAGGTTTGCTTTACTCCAGTGCAGGTCCAAATGGCTTGCCTAGTCGTGTGCAGAGCATGCCAGTTGATTTGATCTGCAATCAACAAGAAACAAGTAAACCATGTCAGAAAACAACGGTCGATCGGCCAATAGGCCGATGACACATTGTCAAAGCCCAGCCGATAGGGCAAAGCTATATCGGCTTACTCATGATAAAGCAGAATTAAAGCATAAATCTTATCGGCCTTCAACAACATTTTGCTGTCGATTAATGGCATCGGCCGATAAGAACAAAAAAGATAACTACACTAGCTAATACTCTAGTGCAAATCTACATGAACCAATCAACCAATAAAAACATATCAATCACAGATAAATCCTAGAGAATTATCCATAACAGATGCATTCCTATTAATCAATCCGTTTAATGTATGACAGATACACATGAAAACATTATAATAAACACGTGTATCAGATAAAACTGGCTGAAACCCCAGTTATATCCTTAATTACAACCGAAAGCAGGCTTTGTGTTAGATCTCAAAACAGGACTAAGGTCGATAGCAACTCAAAGTGTGAATCGAAACTTAACACAAAGAAAATCAAGCCATCGATTGCTTTTGTGGATGGTAGATGCATTGAACAATCTAACCAAGCATAATAATTAAACTGTCGTCGGCAATAAACCCTAAAACGAATAGATCGCCGGCGAAGCATAATTAAGACGCCTGTTAAGATTACTCAAAACATGATAGACGACGATCACATCATCGAGGCTTAACATGCCTAAAGCGACATGCTAGCCCCGACGATGCCGATCATCGGGAACTAGTTCTTACCTTTGCTCCGGGAAGGCAAGAACTCGTCAAGGTCAACCTCTTGCGAGGGTTGGCGATGCGCCGAAGTAGATTGAACTGGTTTTGTTGTATTGGATTGTGAGAGAGTTTCTATGTACAAACTACCGGGATATTTATACCCGAGATTACAACAGGGTCCTTGTAGGACACGATCTTATCTCTAACAAACAACAAGTCTTCATGGCAGACTCTTGCCAGAGATTAGATCTAAACCTACTTGATTTACAAGATACAATTGCTTAAAACCGAGCTTTATCTCTATTTGGCAACTTCCTTAAAGCTTATCTTGAGCCCAGACCAAGCCCACGCTGACTCTGTCAACTTATAACCCGTATCGGCCAACAATCACATCGAATCCGTATCGGCCGATACGTTCTTTCTGGCAACACCTCCCCAGTCCGATACGGTTACCGAGTCCGATACGAAGCCTGGTCCGACTCCAACTCAATCCTTCTTCTCTGCTTCGGTTTCCTCTTTTACTTCCAAGTCGATTACCAAAATCCATCATTAACAGACTCCTACGATACCGTCCTGGATCGCCTGGCCAGCCTACGAACCCAGGGCGCTTGGGAGTACATCGGCCCCGACGACCTCCTGAGGACGCACCAAGGCCGCAAGTGGGACTGGGACCCCGAGGACCTCAGGATGGTGATTCAGTGCGTGCTGAACCTCAGCGCCGTGGAGTCGTCTCTCATTCCTCCGGGGACCGGGCCCGCCGTGGTAGCGATAGCGCAGGCGGCAGCCGCGAAGGAGGAGAGGAGCGACCTCCCCCGGGAGAGGGCCACGCAGTGGGGCCCCGTGGCGGGGGTTTGGGGAGCAGCCGCCTTACCGGCGCCAAGGGGAAAAGGAAACAAGGGGAGACCCCTCCTCTGTCTCCTCCCCATGGGGATGAGGTGGAGCGCACCACCAGCAGGCGCCAGGCTAGCGCCACGCCGACGTCCCCGCCAGAGGCCGAGAGGAAGAAGAAGCGGCTCCGCCGGATGGGGGAGACCGAACCATGTAGGGGGAGCTTCATCAAGCCCCTAGTGTGGTCGTTCAACCGCCCTCCCCGTAGGTACGATCTCGCACCCAAGGCAGACGATCTTCCATCCCCCCGGCCCCTCATTTGTTTTGTTTGCCTTCTGTGTTTTAGCGAGATCCCGTCCTGCGGCACCTGCGGCGGTGACCCCTCCTGGCAATCCAAGGCCGGTCGTCCTGTGAGCAGCGGAGCCGAGGAGCCGACGGCCGAAAAGGCGCGGCGGTGGGAGGCCAACTGGCGGGAAGCCGAGGCGCGCCTGTGAGAGGCTGAGGAGGCCACTCGGGAAGCGGCGCGCATGTCACACCCCGAAGTTTGCTTTCCAGGTTAAAATTCGTGAAATAAATCGCGTAAAATAAATTTTCCTTTTTAACCTAGAGCAAAATTCTAATTTAAAAATATATTAAATCAAGTGGAAATGGCATGGTGGGATTTTTTATGTTCCCCATGTTAAAATACACTAACAGGATTTTTAGTGGAATTTTCAGAGCCCTAGAAATAATTTTAATCAATTAAAACCTCTATCGCAATAAAGAAATCCCTGGGAAATCCTTTTTCCTTTTTCTTTTTCTTTTTCCTCCTTTTTGAGCCGTCGGACCACCTTCCTCCCTCTCCTGGGTCGGCCCAAGGCTGCTCACACCGCCCCGCGCCGCCCCCTCCTCTCCCTCTCGGGCCGGCCCAAAGCCGCGGCCCGAGTCGCCCAAAGTCCACGCCGCCTCCCTCCTCCTCCCGGGCCGCCGCCTGGGCCGTCTCTCCCGCGGCCGGCCGCCGCCGCCCCACGCCGCTCGCATCCCCCACGCCCACGCGCCTCCGCAACCGCTGCCACTCACCTCCCCACGTTGCCCGCGCCGCCCGCGCCCATTTCCCCCACTCCGCGCCATCTCCCCCGTGCCGTAGAGGCCATGATTCGCAACCGAATCCCGCCCTGTCTCTCCTCTCCCGCGCCAAACTCCGGCGAGAAATCCGGAGCCGACGGCCGAACCCTAGCCCCGGCCCTCCTATAAATCGGCCTCCCCGCGCTCCCCTCTCTCTTTTTCCCCTAACGCTGCCGCCTCCCGTGCACCCTAGTGCCGCCGCCACCGTCGTCTCCTTCATCTCCGGTGAGCGCCGCCTCCTCCCTCACTCCCTCTCCTCTCGGTGCTGCTAGCACGCTGCCCTGCTCGGCCGCCGCTCGCTCGGCCGTCGCTTGGCCGCCGCCCGCGCGCGCGCGCGCCCGCCGCCGTCGACGCGGCTGGCCGCCGCGTCGGCGCCACGGGTGCACCGCGTGGCCGCTGCGTCGCCCTCCGTCCCGCCGCGTGGCCGCCGAGTCGGCGCCACGTGGTGCGCCGCCCACTGACGTCAGCCCTGGCGTCAGTGACGTCAGCCCTATGGTTTATTGCGCAATAATTGAATAAAGACTTTTCTGTTTATAGTAAAAACACACTTAATCTTCTAAAATTCATAACTAATTCATCCGGACTCCGTTTGAGTCCATTCAATTTGCAGAAAATTCATAAAAATGTCTAGAATCCATTAAAAATGGTTTTGTTCTCTGTTTCAGTAGACTTATAGCCTGTTTGCTTGTGTTCTTTGTTTTTCGTTTAGATTCCAGTAATTCCGACTCTCCGGTTTACTTCGAGGTTGTTGCCGAGGTCGATCCAGCGCTGGAGCAAGGCAAGTCATGCTTATTCACTTGAGCATATTGTACCTAAATTGCGAATGTCTTATTTTCCTATAAATATTGCATTATTTTATAATGTCATTTATGGGCTTATTTACCTATTGTACTCAGCTTTATATTTGAATTATCTTATTCCTTTGATAGCTTGGGAAGTAATTTGAGTAGTCGCTAGGATAGAACATGCTTAGCCCTGCCTGGAAATATTAGCACATTATTGGGATAATTAATGTTTCACTATTATTTAGCGATGGTTATTTAATGTTGGCTCACGATGGTTAATCGTGTATAATTAAATAACTAGTCCAACTAAAACCTGGATAATGGTGGGTTGTGAGCACTTGGTTTTGATAGTCGTGCTCATGACACTTAAGGACCGGTTCGCGGGAAACCCTGGAAGAATTATCATACTTTCCACAAGCCAGCATGGGTAATGGCTGGACTTGTAGTATGGCTTTTTCCTAGCCGACGCATCCAGGCGAGGGTGGGCGTGATGGAGTTGGGTCGGCGGGGGTTTACCCATTGATCAGCTGCCGGATTCACCTAGGCACGAGAGGGGGCTGCTTGCCTTGGTTTAAAGGTTGGGGCGAAACCTGAGGTGTGGTGCGCTTGGTTAGGAAGGGTTGTGCGAAGGGTCCTATCACAGTTCCTTTTCGGTGTACCGTGGTGGTATGTCAGCGCACGGTAACGTGTTGTGGGACTGTGTCTTGTGGGTACAGTTGTACACCTCTGATCAAAGTAGAACTATTCGAATAGCCGTGCCCGCGGTTATGGGCGATCAACCAGATTCACCGTGATTAGTTGCACTTCTAATAATTTGACCTAATGGAACTGGTGTAATTCAGGTGGTGGTTTGGGCCTGTCGCAACGTGGTGTAGCGTCGGGCAGCGATGGTTCAATTTTGATTAATTAACTCAACTGTTTTTGCCGCATTCAACTATTGTCTTTAAATGCATATTTGATGCAAATAACCCCTTCAGCCTCCTTTGTTATTACTTGCATCATTACTCCCTTTCCGATATGACTTGTTGAGTACAGTGGGTAGTACTCAGTCTTGCTTCATTTTTCCCCCACACTAGAGTTGGAGTATGTGTCAGATGAAAGCTACTCAGAGGAGTAGCCTCGTGCCTCCCGTCAAGGATGCCTGTGGATTGGAGTTGCCACGCTGCGAGCGTGTAGTTAATTAGAATCACTTGTTTCCTTTTTCCGCTACATTTTTGTAAGAGATTTCTATGGTGTTTGTAAGACGTGGATCTGTATGTCAACTTTGTTGTTTGTGTACCCTGGCCGGTCCTGGACAGGGATTTTAATACATATTCTGCTTGGAATTCGGGTTAGTGAATTTCTGGGCGTGACAGCATGCGCGTCAGGCCGAAGCAGCTGCTTGGGCGGCCGAAGCAGCCGCACGGGCAGCCGAGGTGGCTGCATAGGAGGCCGGGGATGCACGCGCGCGGGAGGCCGAGGCGGTCGCACGGGCGGCCGAGGTGGCCGCGCGGGAGGCCGAGGCTGATGTGCGCGGGAAGCCGATGCAGCCGTAGGGGCGACCGGTGATGGCGGGGAGACGACGCGCCTGGAGCTCGACGCCACGACGGGGGCCGAGGAGGAGCAGGCCCTAGGGGGAGGCCTCGAGGCCCGCACGCTCACCGCCGGGCCGAGCCGAACTCCGCCACCGCAGGGACGGCAATCCTCCTTCTCCGTCTCTGGGAGAGCTGGCCGAGCTCGAGGCGGCGTGGGAACGCGTTGCCGAAAGACGGCGCTCAGTGAAGGCGATGGTGGAGGTCAGCCGCACGGCGCACGGGAGGCACCTAGCGGAGCTCGAGGCTCGCGGCGAGGCCCTGGCCGAGGTGGCCTGCGAGGTGGAGGAGAGGATGACAGCCCTCGTCGCCACTGCCGTCATGGACGAGGCGATGGGCGACCTCCGCCTCCAGCACAGGGCCCACACAGTAGAATTGGAGCAGAGGCTCGACGCTGCGCACGGGGTGCTTGACACTGCCGCGGCTTGGGAGTGGAGGGCGGCGGACGCTGAGGCGTCGATGCGCCAGCGCGAGCAGGCCCTGGGGGCCCGCACCAAGGTGCTGAAGGAGCGCACCGGCGCGCTCGAGGTGCGGGCCTCACGCCTGCAGGCGGAGGAGGCCGTTGTGCGCCAGCGGGCCGAAATCCTCGACCAGCGCGCCCAGGAGCTGGAGGCGCTAGAGGAGCGCGTCCGAGCCTTGGACCCGCGGGAGGCGACGCTGGTGGCACACGAGGCCACTGCTGCGGAGGTGGAGTCCGCAATCTGCCTCCGCGAGGACGCGGTCGCCGAGCGGGGGCGCGCCCTCGAGGAGTCCGAGGCCGCGGTGCGGCGCATCACGGAAGATCTGCGCCTCTGCGAGAAGGCGTGGAAGAGGCGTGATGGGAGGATCGCCAAGCGCGAATCCGACATCTCCCGCCGCGAGGCGGCGACGCGCCGACGCGAGGAGGCCACCACGGCACGCGAATGCCACCATCTGGAGAGTGCTCGCGCCGAGAGGACCGCGCTAGAGTAGCGCGCTTCCAATCTCGAGGCGCGGGCAAAAGAGCTAGACTCGCTGGCGCGCGGCAGCGGGGTGGCCGCAGGCCAAGACGATCAGGTGACCGCCTCGCAGCGGTCGAGGGCGCCGTCACCGAGCTGCAGAGGGCCCTGGACTTGTCCGCCGGGGAGCTCGAAGCCCTCGGCTGGCGAACAAGGTAGGGCTCGGCATGCTACGGGATGCCATCGTCCAACTGGACCGCGCGGGGCGTCGGACAGGCATTTGGCGCGGCCGGCACCCTAAGTTTGCCGCCAACAAGGGGGGCCTCGCCCATCGGATCTTGGAGATGACGGTGAAGTCCTCGTCGATAGACCTCGCACGGGGGGCGATGGAGCTCGTGCTGACGAGCTACGATGCTCGCGACCCCGACTTCTCTCCGTGGGTCACGTTCGAGGAGTTCCCCTCTTGGACCGAAGCCAGCGCGCGCGCTCAGGTCCGGGAGGCCACCGACGAGATCATCCACAGCTTCGAGGGGATAGCCCCTCGGCTCGTCTTCGCGCTGGACTCCGACGACAAGGACGATGGCGGCGAGGCTGGCGGCCCAAGCACCTCGGGGTGAGCGAACGAGGCCGACCCTCGGGCTGCTGCAAGCCTTTTTCTTTTCTTCTTTTGTCTTGAGGCTGGCCAAGCCGGGAGCATGACGACCGGGGGTTAGTGGGGACCCGATTGTGGGCCATTGCCAATTCCCCCCGGAGTACGCCGTGCCCCGGGGCACGGCTCGGTTCTGGGCCCCGTTGGCGTCTAGGCGCCCCGGGCTGTTGAGGGCGAGAACGAGCATGAACGACTCAACTCAAGCCAAAATACTCAAAAGGGAAGAGACAACGCAGGCACAACCTTAGATAAAAATCAGGAAAGCTTGCTATTTAAAATACAGAAAGGAGCATAGATATATATATAGTGGGAGCCCCCTGGCCAATCCCGTATGCCCGAGGGGTCATGCGGGGTTGGCCCGAGCCCAAGGCACAACTCTCGACCCCTTTATGAATAGAAGCAGCGAAGATGCTCAATGTTCCACGGGTTAGGCAGCTCTGTGCCGTCTTCCGTGGCCAGTCAAACCGAGCCTGGCCGGGGCACACCGATCACTCTGTATGGTCCTTCCACATGGGTAAGAACTTGCTCAATCCAGCACGCGTCTGGACGCGGCGTAGGATGAGATCGTTGACGCTGAGTGATCGGGCCCGGACGTGGCGTTGTTGGTAGCGCCGCAGGCTCTGCTGGTAACGCGTGGCACGGAGGGCCGAGCGTCGCCTTCGCTCTTTCAGGTAGTCGAGGTCATCTCGGTGAAGCTGATCTTGACCAGCCTCACTATACATGGTGGCCCGAGGTGACCCTAGGGTGAGCTCGGATGGGAGGACCGCCTCCGCGCTGTAGACTAGGAAGAAAGGCGTTTCTCCTGTCGCTCGGCTTGGGATAGTCCAATTTGCCCATAGCACCGCTGGCAGCTCCTCAACCCATGAGTCGCCATGTTTCTTGAGGACATTGTACATCTTGATCTTAAGGCCCTTGAGAATTTTTGCGTTGGCGCGCTCCACTTGACCGTTGCTCCTGGGGTGGACGGGTGAGGCGAAGCAGAGCTTGATGCCCATGTTGTCGCAGTAGTCGCCAAACAGTTCACTGGTGAACTGGGTGCCATTGTTTGTAATGATATGGTTGGGCACCCCGAACCTGGCAGTGATGCCCTTGATGAACTTCAGGGCCAAGTGCTTGTTGATCTTGATGACCGGGTAAGCCTCGGGCCACTTGGTGAATTTGTCGATGGCGACGTAAGGTACTCGTACCCGCCCGGGGCCTTCCTGAAGGGACCCAGGATGTCCAGCCCCCAGACTGTGAACGCCCATGAAAGCGGGATAGTCTGCAAGGCCTGGGCCGGCTGATGCGTCTGCTCGGCTTGGAACTGGCACGCCCTGCATCACCGGACCAGGTCGGTTGTATTGTGGAGCGTCGTCGGCTAGTAGAAACCCTGGCGAAAAGCCTTGCTGACCAAGGTGCGCGAGGCGGAGTGAGCTCCGCACTCGCCTTTATGGACATCGGCGAGAAGCTCGATGCCCTACTCCCGAGGAATGCATTTCAGGAGGACTCTGTTGGCTCCGCGTCTGTAGAGGGCCCCCCTCTACCAACACGTACCGTTTGGAGATGCGAGCGACGTGCTTACTCCCTTCATGATCCTCGGGTAGAGTCTCATCTTTGAGGAACGCCTGGATCTTAGTCATCCAGGCGATCTATCTTGGGGGGTCGGGCTCGACCCCTTTGGGCCTCGAGGCCTGGACTCTGTCGGGCCCTGGGGGTGGTGCGGCAGCGTCCGACTCCCTCGGGGGATCGGGACGTGTCGACGGTTGGGCAAACCTTCCTTCAAAGGCACTCGGTAGGGTCGGGGCTCGCGAGGAAGCGAGCCTTGAGAACTCATCGGCAAGGGCGTTGTCCCGCCTGAGCACATGCTGAAGTTCTAACCCGTCGAAATGACACTCCATACGCCACACCTCACGGACGTAGGCCTCCATTTGCAGCACCAATACTCCTTAGAGACCTAGTTTACGACTAGTTGAGAGTCGCCTAACACCAGGAGGCGGCGGATCCCCATTCCAGCCACCGCCCTGAGTCCTGCAAGGAGTCCCTCATACTCCGTCATGTTGTTGGTTGCCTGGAAATCTAGGCGAACCAGATATCTGAGGATGTCCCCACTCGGCGAGGTCAAGGTGACCCCAGCGCCAGCGCCCTGGAGGGCGAGAGAGCCATCAAACTGCATCACCCAATGGGCGGCGTGAGGCTATCGCGAGGGACCTACCTCGGCCTCGGGGGCGGAGGGCCCGAGGTCGGGCTCGGGAGTCAGGGTCCACTCAGCCACGAAGTCGGTGAGGGCCTGACTCTTGATCGCGTGGCGCGGCTCAAAGTGCAGATCAAACTCAGAGAGTTCAATCGCCCATTTTACCACCCGTCCGGTGCCCTCTCGGTTGTGGAGGATTTGGCCGAGGGGGTAGGACGTGACCACGGTGACCCGATGCGCCTGGAAATAATGGCGCAATTTCCTTGAAGCCATCAGAACCGCATAAAGCATTTTCTGGGCTTGAGGATATCGGGTTTTGGCGTCCCGCAGCGCCTCGCTAACGAAGTATGCTGGCTGCTGTGCCTTTTGGCAGGGCATAGCCTTTTCATTACGGGGCGCTCGGCTCGGGGCGCCCATTGCCAGAGGGGCCTTGTTGGGCCCGCTCGATATCTGTGCCAGTGACCTCGGGGTCGGAGGGCGTTGGGCCGCTCCTTCCCTCAGTGGCCTCGGGCCCTCATGGGGGTCGGGGGCGCTCGACGCCATCTAACGCTCGGGCAGAGGGCCACATCCGGCAGGTGGGGGCCTTAGGCTCGGGGGCCTCTCCTCACTTCTCTGGCCCGGGTCGACCCGACACAGGATGGGGGCTCGCGGGCTGAGGATCTTCCCCGTCGCGCTCCACAACCAACGCTGCGCTAACTACCTACGAGGTTGCCGCTAAGTAAAGCAGCAGTGGCTCATCGGGCTCCGAGACCACTAGGACCAGGGGAGAGCTGAGGTAAGCCTTCAACTGGTTGAGGGCTTTTTTGGCCTCCTCTGTCCAGACAAATGGTCCGGAGCGCTTAAGGAGTTTAAATAGGGGCAGCGCCTTCTCTCCCAGCCTCGATATGAATCGGCTTAGGACGGCCATGCATCCTGTGACGCACTGTACATCCTTAAGCTTGCTGGGGGGGGCGCATCCGTTCTATTGCTCGTATCTTCTCAGGATTGGCCTGTATGCCTCGGGCCGAGACCAAGAAACCGAGAAGTTTGCCTGCCGGCACACCGAACACGCACTTTTCGGGGTTCAGTTTCATGCGCGTGGAGCAGATAAGCAAGGTCTCCGCTAAATCCGAGAGCAAGGTTTCTTGGTTGCGCGTTTTCACAAGCAACTCATCGACGTATGCCTCAATATTGCGTCCTATTTGACTACCCAATGAAATGCGAGTAGTACATTGAAAAGTAGGACATGTATTCTTTAATCCGAAAGGCATGATTGTATAACAATAAGTGCCTACATGAGTAATGAATGCAGTTTTTTCCTCATCCTCCCTAGCCATGAGAATCTGATGATACCCTCAGTATTCATCTAGAAAACACAAAAGGTCACACCCCGCAGTGGAGTCGACAATCTGATCTATGCGTGGCAGTGGATAAGGGTCCTTAGCACATGCCTTGTTAAGGTCGGTGTAGTCGATGCACATCCGGAGCTTGCCGTTCACCTTTGGGACGACGATCGGGTTCGCGCGCCACTCCGGATGGATGACCTCTCGGATGGATGACCTATTTGCCGCACAAATGACCGCCAATCTTGGCGGTCTTAGACGGGTCGTCGCCCAACACGACCTCCTTCACGGGGACCTCGTCGCCTAAGGCCATCCGCTGCCGTGGGGCGTGCGAGGTGGAGGCCTCGGGCCTCTCGTCGCCGCTCATGGGCTTGGAGACCGCGGCGAGGTTGTTCACGCGCTGTTCCATGCAAACCAACGTGATCTTGAGGTCACCGTGGACGGTGATGGGGCCGTTGGGGCCCGACATCTTCATCTGGAGGTAGGCGTAGTGAGTGGCCGCCATGAACTTCACCAACGCGGGCATTCCCAGGACCGTGTTGTAGGGCAGATTGAGATCCGCCACATAGAAGTCAAGCCGCTCGGTGCGGAAGTTGGCGAGGCCACCAAAGGTGACTAGGAGGTCGATGTGACCTAACGGCGACATGTGTCCCGTCGTTACGCCGATGATTGGCAGGGACGGCCGGAGCTTCATCCTCCGGGCCTTGATGATGTCGAAGGCTGTGGGGGACAGGATGTTGAGGGCAGCGCCGCCGTCTATCAGGACGTGCCTCAAATTGATGTTGCAGATGGTGGGGAAGACCACCATCGCGAGTTGCCCTCCCCGGGCAACGCATGACGGGTGGTCGGTTTAATCAAAGTTGAGCGTGACCTCCGACCAACACGCCCGTCGAGTCACCTCGTGGGTGGGGACAGCGGCCAGAAGCTCTCGCTTCATAGCCTTGAAGCTACGACGGGAAGCGTGAGCGCACGCTCCCCCATCAACGGTGGCGACGGTGGCCTCACTTCGCCGGTTGCCGGTAGAGGTCGTCGGGCCCTTGTCCTCGCGGTGTCCCTGCCCCTTCTCCTCCTACTACTTCCTCACCCGTTCGGCCAAGTTCTTGACCGCGCGGCAGTCAACGAGGTCGTGGAGGGAGGTGTTGTGCACGGTGCACTATTTGCCTGCCGGGTGCTCTCCGCTTGGAGCGCCGACATTCTTCTTTTTGTCGCTCGCGGGCCTCCCCTTGCACTGGGCCCGCGAAGTGCCCTCGGTGACGAGGACGTGGCCCTCGTCGTCGGAATGGGCCGACCTTTTCTTCTTCCTCCTTTCCTGCTGCCCGGAGTGGGCAGCGGACTCGAGGGCAGCCGCAGCCGCCGCTCCAGAGCTGCAGGAGTTCCAGATCCAGGCCTCCTCCTTGCGGGCCACACGGTCTGCGAGCTCAAAGAGCTGCGCGGTGGTCTGGGGCTCCTTGGAGGCTATCTTTTCGAGCATGCGGTTGTGCCGCACGTCCCCCTGAATGCGTAAATGACCGCATGAGCATGCAAGGGATAGTGTTGCGGACTTGGCAAAACCGCTGGATGTATGATCGGAGGGACTTGTCGTCCCTCCACTGTACCGCGTGCAAGTCCGCTTCTTCTCCTGGGCGTGGATATGTGCCCTGAAAATTCGTGGTGCACTGTTGGCACAAATCCTCCTAGGAGTGAACCGACGCAGGTGGCAGGTTCATCAGCCAACCCCGCGCTTGGCCTTTCAGGGCCATGGGAAAGAAGTTCGCCATGACCCTGTCATCACCCCCCGTGGCCTCTATCCCAGTCGTATAGATCTGGAGGAACTCGGTGGGGTTGACGCTGCCGTCATATTTCTCGGTGATGCTGGACCGAAACCTCGGGGGCCATCGGACATTCTGAAGACTCACCACGAAGGCTCGGCAGCCAGCACCACCGACTGGGGACACGGGAGGCCTGCCCCCATGGCCGGGGTGGGGCGGCGCTCCACGGGAGGAAGCGCCTTCCCCCGCATGAGCGGCGCGACGCTCGTCACGCCAGCGCTCGATATCGAGCCGGGCATCCGGCCCCCCATGCATGCTCTCATGACGCCCGCGGCTAGTGAAGGGCGTCAACGAGGGGGTTGAGGACGAGCAGCGAGTGTTGGCCACCGCGAGTCGAGCTCTTCATCTTGACGACGAAGAGGCGGCAGTTGCAGCGCCAGACGTCCCGGCCGTGGACGACCGTCTGCCGGTGCCTCGACGCTGCTGCGCCGTCATGACCAAGTCAGCCACATCGTCTAGCCAGCGCTGGACTGGAGTGTTCGGGTCGGGGACGACGGGCGGGTGGCACAGGAGCGCACCCGCAGCCTGGAGTGCACCTTGGGGCGTGCCACCGTCACTGTAGGTGAGGCGGCGACGCGCCCCGCCGCGACGTCCCTCTCCGCCGCTAGCCGGTGGCGAAGTCGCAGATCCCTCCGGCTCTTCAGGCGCCTTCCCCTGCCTATGGCATCGGCGGGCAGGAGGCGATGGAGCGCGTGCTTGGTGACGAGGATTCAGCTCCCCGTTGTCGTCGCTGGCACTCGGAGTGGGGGTGTACACCACCGCCTCTTCAACCATAGGGCTTACTTGGCAGAACTTGGCGCACACAAAAGGGAGTGTAAAGTCAGAAAAACACACACGCGCCCCCTACCTGGCGTGCCAGCTGACGAAGGCTTAGCTCCTCAACGGGGGACTGAGAGGGCCCCCCGTAGTGAGTTCGGTCGGGGGCATAGGTGAAATTCTTTCTCCACTGATCGAGAGAGAGAGACACAAGCGTTTATACAGGTTCGGGCCGCTAGGAAGCGTAACACTCTACTCCTGTGTGTGGTGGATATGTGACTGGAATATCAGGGAATACAAGTGCTTGCCCTCCCTTTCTCTCCTGTCTATCTTTTTTTCGGCCCCCCTTCTCCTTAGGCCTAGGCCTCCTTTTATATCTCAAGGGGCTACCACATGGGCCAAAAGGCTGCATAAGATAGAAGGAAAATATTCTTTTACATTTAATGGATGCCTTGTTGCTTGACTCCGAAGCCACACGCACAGTCGCTGCAGCATGGCCCTCGTCCGGTCAGCTGGCTAACACGGGGGACGCCCGCGTCAAACTCCATTAAATGGGCGAAGACTTCTGCATTCCATTTGCATCGGGAAACGAAAACCATCTGACCGGAGTTGGCATACCAACTCCGGCTGTGAGGGACGAGAGGCAAAAAGCTCTTGTCATTCTGATGGGACGGGGCAGGGCATGCTGCGTGCCGCCTGACGTGCGGATAGTGCGCAGGCACTCTGCTGCCGTCTCACCTGTGATTTAACCGGTCGTGGACCGGCCAGTCGCCGCGACCGGTCGTAGAGCGGTTACGCATGCCACACGTCGCATTAAATGCGGCGTGGTGCGCTTGCCTGAGCCGCCTTCAATGTGGTTAGGTGGGCGCTGGCGACGCTCACCTAACCTCACACATGCGGCGCAAGCGCAGAGGGGGTCGGGGCGATCCGACCCTTGGGGAGGGAGTGGAAGCGGCCCGACCCTCGGGAGAACTGGGGAGGGCAGCCGCCACCTTACCCTCGGGCCCGACCCTTCCTTAGAAGAGCGCCACATGGGTGCAGGGGGCCGCCCATCCCTTTAGTCTTGGTACCCCCGGGCCCGTATCACCGATAGCTCAGAAGTAAGATTTTGAAAGGATTATTGGATAGGAGTTCAACCCTTTGAGAAGGAGTATCCTAACCTTTACAACCTAGTTAAAAATAAAAATGAGGTGATGGCCAAGGTAACGAGCGGAATCCCTTTGAATGTGTATTTTAGAAGAGCAATAGTGGGAAGAAACTTGGAGGCCTAGTTTGAGCTAGTGTCAAAATTGTTAACATGGTACTGACAAATCAGAACGATTGCTTCTTTTGGAAAAACGATAAAGATGGTATTTTCTCAGTAAAATCTATGTACAAGTCACTCATGAATGAAGGGGTGGTTCCTAGGTAGGCTTTCATTTGGAAGCTCAAGATTCCGCTTAAAATCAAAATTTTCTTGTGGTACCTTAAGGAAGGGGTAATTCTCATTAAGGATGATCTAGCAAAGAGGAGGTGGAAGGGTAGCCTAAGTTGCTGTATTTGTTATTCTAAGGAAACAATACAACACCTTTTCTTTGATTGTTCTATGGCTAGATATATTTGGAGTGCTTTACGTTTTACATTTGGGATCAGGCAACCGTGTAGCATGTCTCAAATGTTTGAGAGTTGGCTAAATGGTGTTGAACCTACGCTCAAGAGATTATTGTTTGTGGGCATAGCTGTATTTTTTTGGGCAATCTGGTTATGTAGGAACTATATATGTGGTTTTTAATGGCTCCAATCCTACATCTTTCTTGCAGGTCATTTTCATGGGAACGCATTGGGCAAGGATGTGGTCTTTGCTTCTTAAAGGAATCAATGAAGAAACGATTAAGAGATATTGCAAGCTGCTGGAGATGCGTGTGATGGAGTTCTTCTCTGTGTATGGCTGGAACATTAGAAGAAGATTGGAAGGCTAGTCGTTTTCTTTCTTTTGCTTATCTTAAAACCTTGGTGCTGTTATCTCTTATGTAATAGGAGAGGTTGGTAACTGCAATTTGTACCTTTTCAATGGGAAGAGTCTTATATGCTCGTGTCTGAATGTTTGGCTGTGTACACCCACAAAGGTGTAGTGGACGGGTTTGATAATCCTTTTACCTAAAATTTTTTTGAAACTCAGCCCTTAGATGAGGGATGTAAAGCGAACTTTTTCCTTCTGCAAATAGGCCGGACTGGAAATGATGAGATTTATGGCCTGATGTTTCACACCGGTATTAGTGATGAAGTACTGCGATAGTGGCCAAACAGTTAAGCGAATATGGTACACGGGCGACGAGTCTCATACAGTATATATGATGCCAACAACCGTAGGATTTCCTAAAATGAGTTGTAGTAAAACAAACCCCTCAATTCTATCAGTATAAAGATGATTAACTAAATGATGAGTAAAATGAGTCGTAGTACGCGTGCGTTAACGTTACATGTGATGGCCGTGGAGTTCATACCGAGTGACCACAACTAGCCGTCACTCGTCAGTTGGTTATGTCGCACGTACGTGTACATGAAGTACGATTGTGTCCTCCTGCTGATTGTGACTCATGACTATGTTGTAATGATTTTTCTGGACGAGATCTTTTTAGATTGTAGGTGGACCGTAATCACGTCTGTAACAATCGATGTGCATTTTTACATACGGCTCCTTAAAAGGCCCACAAGCAAAAAATCAATTTTCGGAGAAGGATCTCTTGACATATTCGCATGCAAAAATGAGCCTATTTCATAGGCGGACCTCTTAATGGGCCGCATGTGAAAATATATGCAGATGGGCCTCTCAAGGTTTTGCCTAGAAATCTGACTTAGCTCCTCTTTACTCTTTCAACACTTCAAAATTTTTCAAGTCGTCATCCTTATGTTCTCTCCATCTTTTTCTCACCTTCTCTCCTCATTATTTCTCACCTCCTCTTAGTCCTCTTCTCTTTCTCACCTCCTTTCCTCTCTCTGACTGGCCGGCGACAAGCGGCAGCAGGCGGCGGTCGGCTCAGTGACCTCGGGCGATTGTCGGCGGGTGGATCTGCGGCCGTCGGCCCCGTGATGGCTGGATCCACGGCCGCCGCCGCCATTAGGGTTTAGATGAGAGCTAGGGTTTTGATTTTTAAGGATTTTTTTTCAGATTTTTATTTTTGCGTGCGGACGACATAATCACCCACACACGAAAATCGGATTTTCGCGTGCGGGTGCGCCACCCGCATGAAAAAGTAACGATTTTCACAGACACTTTTGGACAGACAGACGGCTTAACCGTATGTAAAAATAGGATCTTGACCGTTTGGGAAAAATGCTCCTTTACAAGTGACTGCAACATGCAAAACTGAAAAATGCAAATTACAATTGCCTGGAACTTACACTTACACGCGCGCGCATACTTTATGCCTCATTCATTTGACCCCACAGGTTCGAAATCTTGGCGTCGGTACTGAATGATCGATATGCATGCATGGGGGTTGTGGAGGAACCTTGTAATAAAAACTGGCCAAAAATGTGGTTAGTGGCGGGTTGTGGTACAGCTAGTGCTTATTAGCGTACGTCAACATTCTGTACATGGAGATCCATCCTGAGATCTTTGTCTGAATCTTGTTTAATTGTTTTTTCGGTCTCTTGTTTTGTCCATAGACAAACAAAGTCGAGAGAGAGACATGACGGTCGTCTGGTCTCCCCCAGCTAGCTGTATTTGGTTCATTATTTAATGGAATGATAAGAACAATTAGGAATATATATAACTGTGTCGGGATGTTGGCGTGCAATGGCGCAGCAAGTGATGAAATATTTTGACCTCCTCACGCGTACGTAGTAGAACCTCGATTGACAGCAGCTTGGCAACCGCCGATTGCATCGTACATGCAATCGACCTGTTTCTTTTTTATATATATATAAGGGTTTTGTTTTATACTATATCATTTTTAATATATATGACATACGTTAGATCATTTATTTTATTTTAAAATTTAATATAAATAAGTAAAAATATAAGTTAATATTATATTATATTTGATGATAAAATAAGTCGTAAAAAATAAATAATATTTATATAATTTTTTTAATAAAACTAAATATTATATAAAAAATTAACGACGTCATATATTTTGAAATGAAAAAAATATATTGATAGAGCATGGCTGAGAGCTGACCCTCAAAACAAATATGTAAATATGTACAGAACGTTATCAGAGAGAGCCAACGTCCGCAAAAGAAAGCTCCAGCAAAATCGACCTGTTTCGACCGGTGTATGTACCAGCGGCGCGCGTCGATCGCATCGTGCAAGTGCAAATTAATTTTATCACACAGTGCTCCGCCTTAAGCCTTTAATTATCTCCTCGGCGTGAAGAGATTCTTACATGGATTGGATCGATCGTAAACGTAGAAGGTAGAACATATATATCTCATCTCTAATATGGATATATAAACGCTTGTCTCTGTCCTTGGCAGTTCTGATGTTCTCTCAAGTTTGTTGAGAGTAGAAAGTGCGAGAGAATTTTTAGAGCCACTTTATTGATAAAGAGATATAATATATAGAGGAAGAAGGGATGCGTTGATTGGGAAGGGGGGAAGTGATGCGTTGGTTGGGAAAGGTTACGACTAAACCGTCGCAACCTTTCTCAATCTCTGCCATGCCCATAACCGTCCGGTCAAACCGTTCGGAAAGGATGAGATCATCCAATATATATCTTAACACTCCCTCTTGATCGAATCCAAACTTTAATCATTACTCTCTTATTGTTCCAGATATCTGTAAAGATAGTCTTAGAAATAATTATAGTTAGTATATGAGATACATCAGATAAACTCCTCAAAAACCCAGTGGGAAAAATAAGGAGAACCTGATATATTATTAGCGATATTTAGACTTTTATGAGTAAAGCTCATATTATAGTCCAAAGATAGTATGATGTCTACGGTTATCATTTAGTAAAAACCACAGTAGGAAAAAACAAAATGATAAGACATATAACTTGTGTTGATATTACCTCGTTAAAAACTTTGAATGAGAAAACCTGAAGGTAAAACTCATACAAAGGAAAAGGAGTATAATATAATGAAAACAGGTTATTTTCCAGAAAGAGGTACTCTCCCTGAATCCTGCAAATCTTTAAGTCTTCTCATACCAATTCTCTCAACACATTTAAAGAATGTGGAGTATGGTAGAGATTTTGTGAATAAATCAGCAAGATTATCACATGATTTAGTTTGCAAGATATTTATCTCTCCGTGTTGTTGAAGCTCATGAGGATAAAATAATTTAGGAGCAATATGCTTAGTAATATTGCTCTTAATATAACCAGTTTCCATCTGAACAACACAAGCAGCATTATCTTCATAGATAATAGTGGGTAATTCTAATGAACCTATACCACAAGATTTTAATATGTGGTTAACCATTCTGCGAAGCCAAACGCATTCACGTGATGCCTCATATAATGCAATTATTTCAGAATGATTTGTGGAAGTAGCTACCAGAGTCTGTTTAGAGGACTTTCATGAAATAGCAATTCCATCTTGTAAAAATACGAATCCTGTTTGTGATCTGGCGTTGTGGGGATCAGATAGATAGCCAGCATCAGTATACCAAATTAAAGTTGGATTTTGGTTCTTTTTAAAGAAAAGTCCTAAATCTCTTGTGCCATTAAGATATCAAAAAATATTCTTAACTCCAGTCCAATGGCGTTTGGTAGGAGCAGCGCTGTATCTTGCTAATAGATTTACTGCGAAAGCAATATCTGGTCTTGTACTATTTGCAAGATACATAAGGGCGCCGATAGCACTGAGATATGAAAAATCAGGTCCTAGAATATCCTCTCCTTCTTCTTTTGGTCTAAATGGATCTTTCTCTACGTCTAGAGACCGAACCACCATAGGAGTTTTGGAAGGATATGACTTATCCATATTGAATTTCTCTAATATTTTCTGGGTATATGCACTTTGGTGCACAAGGATTCCAGAAGGTAAATGCTCAAGTTGTAGACCTAAGCAAAATTTGGTTTGACCCAAATCCTTCATTTCAAATTCCGTCTTTAAATGATGACGTGCTTCATTAATATCTTGTGTATTGCCAATGATGTTTAGATCATCGACATATACCGAGATAATACAAAATCCTGATGGGGAATTTTTGATAAAGACACACGGGCAATCATCACTTTTAGTGTATCCCTTTAGCAAAAGAAATTCACTTAATCGGTTGTACCACATTCTACCCGATTATTTTAAGCCATAAAGTGACTTCTGCAACTTAACACAATACATGTTACGATTTACCTTTTGATTCGGGATATCGATTCCGTCAGGAACCTTCATGTAAATGTCAGAATCAAGCGACCCATAAAGATATGCTGTCACTACGTTCATCAACTGCATAAATAGACGATTTTGTACTGCCAATGATATTAAATAGCGGAAAGTTATACCACTCATAACCGGAGAATAAGTTTCGTTGAAATCAATGCCAGGTCTTTGCGTAAAACCTTGTGCTACAAGCCTTGCTTTATATCTCACCACCTCGTTGTTTTCATTCCATTTTTGGATGAAAGCCCATTTGTATCCCACAGGGAAGATACTGAGGAGTAGGCATTACAGCCGAGAATACATCTCTTTTATAAAGCGAGGCTAATTCCGCGTCAATTGCGTCCTTCCATTTGTTCCAGTCAGAGCGCTTTTGACACTCTTGTATAGTCCTAGGTTCTGGATCAACTTGGAGGCAGTTAGCAATTTGTTCAGAAAAATAAGTGTCGACTATTATAGATCTTCTATCAAAAGATTCTCCAGTTTCAGAGTAGTTGATGGCAATTTCATCAACCCTTATAGACTCATCTTGTTCTCCCAAAACAATGTGTCTACGGTCTTCCGAATTCCTAGCCTCAGCATTATGCACCACCGAGCTAGGTTGCAGATTATCATGATGTGTGTACCAACTAGAAGTTGGTTTGCATTTACCATCTTTCTTTGCTTATTAGCAATTGTGTCTCGCTGAGTAGCCATACTTCTTCCTCGCTTCTTAGTGAGTGGAAGTTGAGCGGTTTTATTTGGTACCTCCACTCTTTCTGGCGCATTCTGAGTGAGAATAAAAGATTTAGTCACACCTTTGTAATTAGTAAATGCATCTGGCAGGTTATTTGCAAGGCGTTGCAAATGTATAATTTTCTGAACCTGAAGGTCAGTTTCAGTGGTACGTGGATCTGAGGCTGGAATACCCTGGGCATCCCAATCAATTTCCTGGCATTCATTCTGGTACTTGAATTCTCCCCCTAATGTCGGGAAATGTTCCTCATCAAAAATAGAGTCAGCGAACCGGGCAGTAAATAGATCACCTGTTAAAGGTTCTAAATACTTTATGATCGACGGAGATTTAAATCCCACATAGATCCCCACTTTCCTGTGTGGGCCCATAGCGGTACGCTGTGGTGGTGAGATCGGTATGTATACAACACATCCGAACTTACGCAAATGGGAAATACTTGGAGGATTTCCACGTACTAACTGCATTGGGGAAGTATTATGATATGCAGTTGGTCGTAGTTGGACAAGGTCAGCAGCGTGCAGTACTGCATGATTCCAACATGACGAAGGTAATTGGCAATTCATCAATAATGGTCTAGCAATAAGCTTGATTCTTTTGATCAATGATTCAGCCAAACCATTTTGGGTGTGGACATATGGAACAGAGTGCTGAACCTAAATTCCCAATACCATGCAATAATCATCGAAAGCATGAGATGTAAATTCGGCAGCGTTGTCCATACGGATTGATTGAATCCTATGTTCAGGGTGATTTGCCTTCAACCTTATAATTTGAGACATTAGTTTAGCAAAGGCATGGTTTCGTGTCGATAGAAGACACACATGAGACCATCTAGTAGATGCGTCAATCAAAACCATAAAGTACCTGAACGGTCCAGATCTTGGCACAATGGGGCCACAGATATCACCTTGAATGCGTTCAAGGAATTTAAGTGGTTCGGCTCTAATTTTGAGATAAGATGGTCTCAAAATTAGTTTCCCAGTAGCACACGCAGTGCATACGAAATCAGAGGATTTGGAAAATTTTTCAGTAACCAAATGATGACCAATAGAGTTGCTAATAATTTTTCTCATCATCCCGATGCCGGGGTGCCCAAGTCGATCATGCCAAGTGTGGAATGCATCAACATTTTGAAAAATTACTTTATACGCAACATGTGTAACAGGCTTAATGTATGATAGTACAACCCCGATGTGAGAGATGGAATTTTTTCGCAAATGCGTTTGCCATATCCGTTTTGTTTAGTTAAGAGAAGAAATTCTTCTCGATTATACACATGGGTTTCAATGTGGAAACCATTTTGACGGATATCTCTATAACTTAGTAGAGTACGAGTTGAATCAGGATATAGTAAGGCATCCTCGATTGTAATTTGTGTACCCATTGGAAGTGTAATAATTGCTCGCCCAGAGCCAACTATCACAGTATCGCGTCCAGCGATGGTCAAAACTTTGCCTTCTCTCTTTTTGAGAGTTTGAAAGTATTTGATCTCCCTAAGTATAGAGTTTGTGGTACCACTGTCCACAAGACATAATTCCTCTTCAATCAGAGCGATATCCTTAGACATCTATAGAGAAAAAAAATTTCTTAGTGAAGAATTCTTTATTCAATATATATACATACATACAATAATTAAAACATCAAATACATAGTATGAAGTTTACATACGTTTAATAGTACATACTCTAACGATGAGTAAGTCTTACAACCTTATAATCTAAGAGAGTTTGTACTTGACCATTATTACAACAAATATTGTTTGACAAACTAGATGATATCAATATATAGTCTCACACACACTGAGATAAATGTAACTTCATCTCCAAGTGGGACGCACTGAGATTACAGTAAATCTCCAAGCGGGTCCGTTGAGCAGTATTCGATGAGCATGTCGTCCATCGCAGAAAGTGGAGCAACATCTTCGGGGTGAAGATCGAGATTGTTCTCTGGTTCAATAGGAGCCTGGTGAGAACTTTCAACCTCAGGTCTTGCTTCACTTGTAAGATTGAAGTGAGCTTCAAATATTGGTTCCTCTGAAGATTTTTTCTCCTTAAGGGATTTCTGATACAGAAGAACAAGGTGCTTTGGGATGCGGCAATCATTAGCTATATGATAGTCAGATCCACACCTGTTGCAATGCTTATTGCTGTTGCCACGAGGTTGTGGTGCCTTACCCTTTCCTTTTCCTTTCTTTCGACTATTGGATTTTCGCTTGTTGTTGCGTTTGCGTTTTCTAGCAGGATTCTTAGGGTTATTCGAAGAATTTCCCATGAATCCCTTCTTCTTCTCAGCATTATTTCTTTCATTGAAGTGTACCTCAGGCAGTGGGGCAGAGCCAGGGGGCGCTGTTGAGCATTCATTTTAGCAAGCTCATGATGTTTTTCTGCCTGAGTTAATATGTGTATAAGCTGAGAATATTTCTGGAAATTATTAGTGCGATACTGTTGATTCAGTATCCTGTCCTCCGGAAGCATAGTTGATAGAGTTTTCTCTATCTTCTCTGCCTCCGTTGGCTCTTTTTCGCAAAACTTCAACTTGGAGCAAATTTTATGAACAGCATGATTATAATCTGCCATAGTTTTGAAATCCTGTAGGCGTAATTGAGTCCACTCATAACTGGCTTCTGGCCAGATGAGTTCCTTTTGCTGATCATAACGCTCTTTGAGAGCTTTCCATAAGTTGAGGGGGCTCGTCTCCAACATGTACTCATGTTTGAGATCTTTATGTATGTAGAGCCTTAGAAGGAAAAGTGCAGTATTTGTCTTTCTGTTCTCAATTGGTGGGTCCCCATCATTGGGTTCCTCAATTGTATTTGAAATCCCACGAGAAGCAAAATTAATCTTAATATCAGAAGCCCAAATCGGGTAGTTACTCCCATCAAGGGCGAGTTCGTCGAACTCCTTAGTTGTCATGTTCCTACAATCATGGTTGACATTATTAATTTACAGAGGTAAATTAATAAAAACATGATATAAATGTTGTAATCTCAATGCTTAATGTAAGACTTCATATTTTGTAATATTTCCAAAAGATGTAGGTAATAGACCTTACAAATTTTGAGTAGAATTTAAAATTAAGAGGCACAATGTGGATAATCTCCAAGTAATTAAACAATGGAGTAGATCTCTTAATAGTGGGCAAGTTATACTTGCTGCCTAAAACATGGTCTCCAGGCGAATATATTATGGTGAATATACCGCAGCCAATGTGTACGACTCCACTACCTTGTGCTCATTCAAAATTTCAAATAATCTCATTTTTGAAAACATATGTTCGGAAATAATCACATGTGGGTAATCATCGTAAGATGTAGACCTCTTTGTGATGGGCGAGATACTCGCTGCCTAGGTTATGGTCATTGTGACCAAAGTATAGGGCTCCATCTTTATGTGATTAAATTCCAAGTCAAAATGTGCAGTCGAACATGCCTTAAATCCTCCATTAATCATGTTGTACATAATTAAGAGAATTTGCTAAATTAAAGTACAAAATTTATAGAATTTTGTAAAGTAATGAAGCGAGGAAGTATAGTGTGTCTTGAAATAAAATACAAAAAGCATTTTATTAAGACAATTAATAAATTTAGCGAAGCAGGGTATCAAAATAAACACCTATGTTAATTAACATATAACATCGGTGGTCTATAGGACCATTACATAATAGTTTGTACAATTGATGATCTGCTGAACTAAATTAACCAAATTATAGGGACTAATATGAAAATCTACGAAGAAACAGAAAATAAAAATAAAATAAAATAACGGTAAATGGGTGGTGGGCCGAAATCAACAGGATTCGGCCCACTACCGTTGCTGCGCCGGCCCAAAAGGGGGCGTGGGGGGTTAGGGTTAAAACCCTAACCACCCCGAGCGGCTTGCGGCGCCACCGCTGCGCCACCACCCATCTCGCCTTCTGCGCCGCTGTCTCCTCCCTTTGCGCCGCCGCCTTCTCCCTTTCCGCCGCCGCCTTCCCCTTCCGCCACCATCATTTCCACCATCCATGCCGCCTCGGCCGCCCCTCCGTCCGTCGGCGGGTAGCCGGTCAAGTTAGGCCGGCGGCTCCCACTCCTCGGAGGAGTTGGAAACCGGCCGGACTCGGACGCCGTTCCCCAGGACCCCATTAGGCAAGGTCCGGCTCGGAGAGCCATGGGGAACGGCAACGAAAGTGTGGCGGAGGCCCGGACGACGAGCGGCGGCTTCACCGGCGTGGCGGCGAGAAGATGATGCCGTGAAGTAGGCCGGCTCCCCTGTGCGCGCAGCTAGGGTGCCGGTCCGGCCGAAACCCGATGGCACGGGAGTTGGGGAGCGGCCTCGGCTTCGGCTTGGTGGAGGTGGTGTAGGCGGGGTAGGAGATGGCGGCGACTGCATCTCCAGCGGGAGGGAGCAGGAAACGCCACCGGGGAAAACCACCGCTATCCATCCATGGGTGGTACAGTACTGTATCCCCTGGACTTGGATGCGGTGGGGAACTCCTGCGACTGTCGAAGCAGTGATTGGAGGAGGGGGGGCTGGTGGTGCGGGAACCGGCGTGGCAACCACCGATGAAGTGGCAACCACGCGACGGCGAGGGAGATGGCGGCGGCCACCAACCCTAGCCCGACCGCCGTAGGATCCCCGACGCGTCCTCCTTGTCCGACGAAGGAGTTAATGAAGTCGGCGGAGACGCTGGTGGCGAGGAAGGCCAAGAACAGCGTCGAGGATTGGGTTGAAGGTAGGCATACCTTCTCGTTTGTTCTTTTTCGCTTCTTCTCCTTCTCTTTCACTTCGTGATTTTCTTTGCGAGAGCGAAAGTGCCAATAACGTGTTGAGAGTAGAAAGTGCGAGAGAATTTTTAGAGCCACTTTATTGATCAAAGAGATACAATATATAGAGGAAGAAGGGATGCGTTGATTGGGAAGGGGGGAAGTGATGCGTTGGTTGGGAAAGGTTGCGACCAAACCGTCACAACCTTTCTCAATCTCTGCCATGCCCATAACCGTCCGGCCAAACCGTCCGGTAAGGATGAGATCATCCAATATATATCTTAACAAAGTTGACGTGAAAGTATGCCTGATCGGAAATTTAAGTCCTAAGTTTTATCTTTCTCTTGAAACTCGTTGAACCCTGTTTTGGCTTCGACACTAATGAAAGCTGGATCTTCATATATATATATATATACTCGACGTTCTAGCCAAATCTATTATATTATTAAAACAGTTTTAAAATAACTAATCACGTTCACTCTATAGATTAAAAATTCTAATATTAATTGAAGAAAAACAAACATTAATTGAAAAAACAAAAAACAGAGTTCACGAAAAATACAATTTAAAAATAAACTGAAATTTGAAATTAAAAAAATAGAAATAAGAGTTTCATTTAGAAAGCAACATGAGATTAATTAAGAAAAACATAAAATAAATTCTAAAAATTGAATTTTCAATACAAATTCTAAATAAATTCAAAAAGTTCATTAAAATTCAGAACAATATAATCAAAATAAATAAGTAAATACTACATACAAAGAAGAGTCCATAGAAAAATATAATTTATAAATGAATATCTAAAAGCAATATAACATTAATCGGGAAAAAAAATCTAACCTATAGCAGTGGATTGATAGCTGTTGTTGTATACAAATTATAATTGTATATATAAAAACAGTAGAAAAGAGTTTTATATCAATCTAGTCCTAAATTTAATATCTATTATATACATAATATAATTGAATTTATGGAAATAGAAAATCAGAACTATATATATATATATATCCAATTCAAGTAGACCATGCAAAATTGCACGGGAAATCCTCTAGTTTTTTTTAAAAGAACAAATATACGTGTGATCCTCCATAGATATCACACGATCAAATTAATGTCAAAAGTTAGGTAAATTGATCGGTACATTGAAGTGGAATTTTTTTTAGAAATAATAGTATTTTAATTGAAAATCGCAAAAATAGTGGGCTTTTGCAAAAAATCGCAAAAAAGAGGCCCAGTCAAACCACGGCGAGCCGACAGGCCCAAATCGAACGTTGGAGGGACGACAAGCCAGATCGATCGTTTCGACTGGGCCCTGTCGGTACGCGGCATGTCGACAGGCCGCGTCGACGGCCCAGTCGATACGCGGCATGACGACAGGCCGGGTCGACGGCCTAGTCGAACGCCGGCCGTTCGACAGGCGGGCCGCCGGCCGGCCTTATTTTTTTTAACTTGTTAAGGTTTTTTAGTTATTCAAATTAATTTGTTAAGAGTTATTTTAAACTTGTTAATAATTAATTAATGACATATATTTTATAATTGATTAATTATAATTTGTAAGTTGTTTTCATAATTAAGTTTGTAAGTAGTTTTTGTAAATATAATTTTGTTATAATTGATTAATACCCATTTTTAATTGAATGTTTGGAGAAACACGTCAGATTTTTAATTTATTAATTTTAGATATATCCATTTTTAATTTAGTAATGTACAGAACTTTTTTTTTAATTTGGTAAGAATTGTTTTTAAGTTGTTAGTAAATAATTAATGACATAATTGTTTATAATTGATTAATTATAATTTATAAGTTGTTATTATAATTATAATTTATTATAATTGATTAATACACATTTGTAATTGAATATTTGGAGAAACATATCGGAGTTATAATTTAATAATTTTAGATATATCCATTTGTAATTTATTAATTTACATAACCTTATTTTGCTTATCGGTTATTTTGGGAAATTACAAAAATCACTTTCGGATAGGGCCAAAAATTTGCAGAAGCGAAAATTGGTTCTGTCTATTTTCGGAAATTCCAAAAATCGTTTTCGGAGGACTCAAAAAATTTTGAATTCACAGAACATGTTTTTAGAAACCGAGAAGAAACTTATTTTAAGAATTGATGTTGAGCACATCCATGACCATACCGAAACAAGGAGAAGTTGTAGTACAATTTAAACATGATACACCTGGTTTCACTGCGGTTACATAGATAAGATTAGATTCGAACTAGAAGGAAGGTAATGCAAGAGTTGAACACGGCGACGATATAGTAATGGGACAACGAAACATGACATCACATATTTGACTAACGTAAGTTGTTCGATAGTAGCTAACCCCTATGTGAGGATCCCTCTCCCCTCTCAAACTGCTTTTTAGTAAACATGTATTGCTCTGGCAATTCAAGCTGCACCACACGAAAAGTTGGATCACTCAGAACCTTTTTGGTGTCTATCCATTCTTTGTATTGACATCTTCTTGGCGGTTCCTACGAGAAACGAATAGACGTGAAGCGAACAAAGTTACTGAATGTTGTGATAAAATAAGGATTCATGATAACGTAAATATTTTCACCATGAAATCGTCGTCTACAATATTTGGGCAAACAAAGAACCTCTGACCCAAAGTTCTTGGCTTGGTGGAACGGAGAACCTGACAACGATCACCGCATCTGCATTTTGGACGGGCCTCCCCATGGAGGGAGTGCCATCGTTAGCACCCGCCAGTCGCATTATTCTTCACGATATTGTTGTTCGTAAGCAAATTTGAACGCCAAGTATTTCTCAGGACTTTCTGATGCGAAATACCAGTGTCCTTCTTGTTGACAAGTGGTTAGGTCAAGAATGGGATTTTCTGTATCGACCCACTCGATGTATCCACAAGCCGTAGCACGGGCCTGACGAATAGATTTGGAAGAAGAATAAACAATCGCTCATGCAAACTGAATAAGCATATGCAGAGAATGAAATACCTCACAGTCATAGTTAGGGCACCTAAAGAAACGCCTTCCTCGAGTGTCTTGATTCCTCGAAGCCATTAGTTGGCATCGGTCACCGCAAAGACAGAGAGGCCGCTCGCACCAAGGTGGGAATAGGTATACCAAAGGATCGCTACGCTAGTTGGGATCCTCAACGCCCCGACGTCTAGCCATTGCCGAAAGCTGGTGCAATGAAGGGTTGTGGTAGCGCTTGTTGCCTACACAGATGAAGAAATTATGTGCTGCATCGCTCGTTATGGGGACTTATGTAGGCACCAAAGATAGCAGTGAAAACCTTTACATGTCTACATCATGGGGCACGATGGGTCCACCTGATTACCGCCGAAAGTAAGAGTGGACGTATGCACCGAAAGTTGATCGTGATATGTCGAACTGATAGTGTGTCCGTGTACTGTGGTATACTGTGCTATGTAATGGACCCGGCACCCAAGCGCCGAAAGTTTGTTGTCGTATGCATAAGTAGTTATGACATGTAAGGGCATAGGCGCATGTGGAGTCGATCTCGCATGGTATACTTGGTGTGTCCGATTTTTCGACAATGAAACGACATAGGCGCCAAAAGTAGTTTGTAACCACACGTGAGCACAATGATGTCGATAGTGAATTTTTTCTAAATCTTGTAAAAAAAATATAAAAGAAGTGATACTTTAGCACAAGTAGAAAAGACATTCAAAGGCAGTTTATCAAATAAGTGTATGTCACGAAGTAGTTCATACATATAATATGACATGAGTAGTAAATGCACAAAAAAATAATTCAGCACATAAATAACACTACAAGTCAAGAATGCCCCCCTCTTGCACGCTTGCTAGGCCCTCCCTTCTTACGTTGTCTGATTTGCTCTGTGGGATAGGTCAAATTATCAGGTGGGTACCTATGTCGTGCCGGCTGCTGTGGAGTAGCATCCTCTGGCTGCACAGACTCCCCCTGTTGCGTATGCTGCGTGACCGGAGGAGCACCGTACCAGTAGTCTATGCCAGCTTGCGCATCGGGTGCATCCGTCGCAAAGAAATCGTCCACAAACTGTGTTCGAGGAGAGACAGCAGGAACTGCAGAATGCCCCTGGTAAAACCCATAGTCGTCACCTGTTGCAAAATAGAGGCGATGCTACATGTTAATAGTTAGTAACCATGCATAAAAATTAAGCGAACGATGATGGTAACTACGTTATAAACAATACTTACTTGTGTGCTGTGTGTACCCTGACTCCGGTGCGCGCGGAGTAACGTAGAGTCCCCAACCCAGTGTGGGCGCCAAGTTGTCCCTTGTCGGCAGGTAGGAAAAGTCTGGCTGCGCGTAGGCTCCCTGGGTATCGTACACCTGCTGTGGCTGTTCATGTTGCGTAGGTTACGATATGGTATAAAACGGAGGTTGAGTACGATATGAACTGCATGTTAAGCAAGGCAAACGTGCCGTACCTGAGGCCGCGGTGGTGGCATACTCGATGCCAAAACCCCAAAGTCAGACGATCTCCCTTGGTGGACAGGGTCAGGCGTCTCCTGAAGCGAAGGCCGAGCGTGCGATGGACCGGCGTCGTCGTAGTGGCGACGTGAAGTAGAGGAGCGGAACTGGTCCACACTAGAGCGTCGTGGTAGTGGTGGCGATCCTGCCCGCCTGGAAGGCTGCACCACATCAGCCGTGCTCCGAGAGGAGACACGACGAAGTAGCGCCGCAGCCTGTGAACAGAAACTGCGAAGGACGGACGCCACGTCGTCCTGCCTGACGTGCTGAGGCCTCGTCTCCAGTCTCTGTAGCAACGTGTTGGACTCAACGTGAACCTGTTCCACAAACTCGGCCTATTGAACGAATAGGGAAGGGCGTTAGAACAGTTGAACGTGTTCCACATGTAATGATAATCAACGAAAGCAACGACATACCATTGAGTTGTACGCAGCTCGAGGTTGTGGGGCAAACGTGTCCATGATCGACGCCTGGTGAGGGACAGACGTTTCCCCTTGTGGCGGGAAACACCTCCAGCGCGTAACACTACGGTACCAACGAAGGTACTGTCCGTACGAAGCTCCATCGTCTGGAGGTGTTTGGAGAACCAAGTGCTCCGCCGCATGTTCCTACTCTGCAACCGTTGGCGCGATCGTCCGAACAATGGTCCCCTTGTGGGACAGACCGAGTCCCTTCTGGGTGTACCTGGGTAGCATTGTAATGAGCACGTAAGAAATGTATACAATGGGGGTAAAACACACTACTTGCCTATAACATTATCGGACAAATACTTACTTGTGGAGGCTAACAGCTAGAGAGTGTCCACCTCTCGGAGGGTAGTCTTGGTACATGCCGAGCTGTTTAAGTACCCTTTGCACGTGGTACGGCTCGACGTGCACGTCCAGCATGAGGTGACAAGTGGTCCTCCAGAGCTCTGCGTCGCGCGTGCAGAGCTCTGCAAGATCGTGCGGTGCCCGCTCGACGACATCGTGATGCGTGTACGGGGACTAGCGAACCCGGTCTGGCGTAAGCTGATCGAAGTCCGTCACGAACTGTGTGTACACGCGACGTGTTGTTCCGCTCACCCACCTCGGCCGCAAAAGCATGAAATATGTGATTAGTGCCCATAAATCGAGATAAAGCGCAGAATAAGAAAGTGCTATGAAAAATGCATTGCAATGTACAATTTACCTCGTGGTGTGTCCACAGCGATCCTATGGTGGGACGATCGTCGATGTCTTCAAGTCCAGACTTATACATCTCATCGAAACCGTAACTTGCGTACGACTCCAGGTGTGGCCTTCCAATGTCAAAGCGCTCATGCGCCCATAACATTAGAAGCAGAGGGCATCCTGTCAGAGAACTTCCCTTGCTGTTCCTGTTGCAAGCATCGCATAGGCCAGCGTACGTCGCCGCAAGAACAGCCGACCCCCAACTGTACTGCGGAATCTCCTCAACAGGTAGCTCGGTGATCTGCTCCGCGTAGTGGATGAAGTGCTTGTCCATGGAGTCAGTGTGAGTCCTCGTGAACATCACACACCCAAACAACCACAGTAGATACGCGACTAAGTGTCAGCGCGCTACCCAGTCCTCCTGGTCCTCTGGGAACACCTCTTGGTGGAACTGGTGCAACCAACTCCTCGTGGGCCCATGCCCATCTGTGAGATCCTCCAACGGAGTAGCTACCACTCCACCAAAACTGGCCAATAGATCATCCGCCCATCCAGCATGGACCTGTGTCGGGCCAACTGCTGCACCCGCTATAGGTAGACCCAACAAAAAAGACACATCCTGCAGAGTGGGTACCATCTCTCCAACTGTCATGTGAAAGGTGTGTGTCTCGGGCCTCTGTCTATCCACCAAAGCACTCAGCAAGGCCGCATCGATGTTGATACGGGGTGACCTTCCACGTGAAGGCTCAACCAAGCATGCGAAGGTCAACAACCCAGCAGTTCTCAACCTGTTACATGTCAAAAAGAAATAATTAGCAATGCGAGAAAATTTAAATGACCGCACGAGGTGACAAATGGTTTTTCACATACCTTGGAACCCAACGAGGATCGATACGCCAATAATGATCCGGTCCCCGCATCCTCAGCACGTTGCAGAACGTCCCCTGACTCAGTCCTCTCGAACGGTGATGTTTATCGATCACCTCGTCGATCAGCGATACATCATCCCTGGCAGCCATATCTACAAAATGCATGATTATAAGTGTCATGAGCATCAGAAATGAATTAAAAAATGACAAAATTTTAATAGCAGAAGTCAAATACCGATAAAATGGTGTGAAAAAGTTATGCAACGCGATAGTATCATCGTACAGGTTAAATACTAACAAGTTCAAGTGAACACACTCTAGAACTGGTAAATATAAATATTACAAGACAAATAACTAAGGATTATTTCTCGAAGTCGACCTCCGCCCTGGAACACGCCGAATATTGCCACCTTCTGCATCTTTGCCTACATTGTACAAGCTGCAATCTTTACGGCTATGGTCTCCGCCGCATACAATGCAAGCCTTTGGACGTCGCGAACGGGTGTTCGTTTCAGCTTCATCCATGTGGTTCTTGATTCGACGGGTCTTGCGACGCCCCTTCGTGCCAACCAGCAAATTTGAGTCAGGCACCCAGTTGGCTTCCCCTGGGGGTGGGCGAGTGAAATCACATACCGCACGCCAACCACGCAATTCACCGCGCCAGGTCGCCTCCCATGCTCCCTTAGTAAAGTAAGGCGAGACGAATATGTTCGCATCGACACCACCTTTTGCGGAAGCGGCAAGAACATGAGAGCATGGCAGATGTCGAAGGAAAGGCTTGTTGCAGTTGCATTTGCAAGCATGATAGTCTGGCCACAACGTGCACTCCAATGTGATGTCCGTACTCCCAATACCGACACCACTTTTGTCACGCAGACGTACCTCAAACAACAACTCCCTATTCCCAGCAGGCCAGACCCTGTGCATTCCGCCCTTCTTGCTTTTCTCCTCCATATACAGTGTGATAGCGAGGCTATACCTTACATTAGGATTGGCAAGGTTAAGACTAGCCATGGCGTATCTTTTACAAAGATACTTCTGTGTACCCCTTGTGATGCCCTCCAGGATAGCAACAAGTGGTAAAGGACGTGTATTTTTCATCACCCAGTTGTACACTTCGGCAAGATTTGTTGTCATCACACCATACCGTGAACCATTGGTATCGTACAACCATGACCACTTTTCCCTTGGCTCATGCTCTATCCAGTCAGTGAAGCACTTTGTAGCCCTCCCCTGCTTCCTACATCGAGTAACAGATGGTGATTCATTTGGAACGGGTTCCAAGCCTTCCGACTCCTCTTGTCATGCATACCTCTTGCATGTGAGTAGTGGTCAGCCGATCCAGCTGTTCCCATATGGCGTCGAACTTTCTTTGCTGATTCTGCTTGCACAACTTTTTGAACAGGTCCATTAACCTCTTACTCCTGAATTGTCTGTAAAAATTTGCACCGAGATGTCGCATACACCATCTGCTATGCAAATCTGGCCAGGAAACCTCCTCAGTTACATGTTCCTTTAGCTGCTGCACCGCTGATAGAATGTCGGCATGTCGGTCATGCAGAACACACACATTTGGTCTTGTTTGAACAACACACCTTTTAATGTGACGCAGGAACCATAGCCAGCTCGATGTGTTCTCGCTTTCAACAAAAGCGAAGGCAACGGGGACGACATGGCTATCAGCGTCGACTCCGATTGCGGTTAAAATAGTTCCCCTATACTTGCCTGTCATAAAAGTACCATCAATACATAGCAATGGAATGCAATTTCGGAAGGCCTCTATCATGCACCCAAATGACCAAAATGCACGACGAAGGACATTTTTCCCATTGTCATTAACCTCATCGAGAATAGCCATATATGTGCCCGGGTTTCTGGCCTGCAACACCTCCAAAAGTGGGGGAAGATTGTGGTATGAATCTTCATAACTTTCAAATCTCATCTCCAATGCTTTCTGCTTACTCCTCCAAGTCTTGTCGTACGATATGTCATACCCGTACTCTTTCTCCACGTCATGCATTATTGTGAACGGCGACAAAGAGGTTTTTTTAACAACCTTCGAATAAACCATTTGTGCCACGAATGCAGCCGTCATGTTCCTGTGTAGCAAAGGGGTCTTGTCCAACAAACATGTATGATCCTCAACCCTTGAAGCTACCCATAAGTTGTCATGTTGTGGCTTGTAACCATGCACTCTCCAAGGGCATCCGGGCTTTGTGCACTTCACGTCATGCGTCGTCCGATTTGAAACCTTCACCCTGAACTCCCGCTTCTGCAGAAAAGCCCACCTCTTCACCGCGTCTTGTAGGTGCCCTTTGTCATGAAACATCTGTCCAACTTGCACCTTCTCACAATCATAGCGCCAGTGGACATCTAAACCATCGTTAACCCCTAGACGGGTCATGGATATGGTCGTCCAATCTTCGGATACGTTGGTTTCTTCCTCCCACTGTGCTGTATCTTGCCCTTCCACCACGAACGAAATATATTCCTCGTTCTCCAGTTCTATCTTTTCCACTACAGCTTCGTTCTCCTCCGCTGCATCAACAGCTAAAGGTGAGTCCGGCTTATCGTCATCCAATTCGTTAGCCAGACAATTGCCATCGGGCACAACCACATCTACAGTAGCCTCCTCCTCTACTGCTTCCTCTTCCCCACTCCTGCAAATATTAGCCTCTTCCACGATATGTGTTTGTTCCACCTCTGTTCGGCTGGTCTCGCCGGTCCCAACAATATCTATTTTCTTTTGCACCAATATTGCCAGGCTATAACCTTTCTCTCCTACTTTAGCCACAAATTTTCTCCAACTCCCAGTAGATGCAAGCTCTACTACTCTCCACTGCCATCCGTATTCACTCCTTACTGGCGACACGGCTTTTATGATGAATTTCTCCATCGAAGGATCTATCCCAAACATATTATGCAGCCACCCTAGCACGTCGTTCAAAACCAATTGGTCTGGTGTATTTAGGGTAGTATCAACGAATGCATATACGGTCAAATCTACCCCGCTATCACAAAGTTGTATTGGAGCGTCACCATAATACACATGAACGGGCACAGCACCTGACATCCTGAGGTAACATGCCAATTGCTATTAATACGTCACTACCCAGTAAGGTGTCGTATGCTCTATGCTTACATTATTGCTCTAATGTATTCAAACTATATTTCATTACTTAAATATAAGTTCCATCCGATTTTAACTAACAATAAACGTATAATACCTCCATTCGATTTTAACTAATAATAAACGTATAATACCTGTACTAACAACCAACAATGATTAATAAAAAAAATTCTCGACGTCCTAAGGGATTACAAATTTATACCTTCGCTATCGTTGCTATTTCCTGCACAGTTGCGGACATCTCCTTCCCAACCACGTAGTAATTCCCTCTGGCCAAATGACACAGCTCTACATCGTAAATTTAACTAATTAAATATAATTTCCTTTCGATTTGTACTAACGCTCAACATTGATTTCTCCCTGATGATAACTATTTCACCATTACGAAATTGCTAATCACCTCAGCAAACATATACTAATTTCGAATTATTTGCAACATACAACTACATAACTATATATATGTACTAATGGTTAACATTACACAATGACTAATAGTTAACAGAGTCAACAAATTATATGTACTAACAACAATGACTAACGATTCACAAATAAAAACAACGAAATAACAAACCTCATATGTACAATTTAAAATTTCACAACCTAAAGTATTGCAATTTTATACCTTAATAGCAGCTTGTCTTCTCTTCTCGTGATGCTATATCTTCACGATGACGTGGTGCACCGGCTGCCACGGCAATGGCGACGGCAGGCTGGCGCAACGGCGGCCTGGAGCTGGTGAGGCGAAGCTACCGCGAGCTGATGAGGTGAGCCGATGACGATGACGAAGTGGTCCTCGTTGTGCTTATATGCATGCATCCTGTCGACCTCCCATATGCCGATAGGGAGACCTGTCGGCACGCGGCTGGCCGACAGGGGCGGTGGAGGAGCCTGTCGGCACCCGGCTGGCCGACTGGGCGGGCTGTCGGCACACGGTGAGACTGGGCCACGTTTCGTCCTTCCGTGGTTCGACTGAGCCTCTTTTTTGCGATTTTTTGCAAAAGCTCACTGTTTTTGTGATTTTCCATTAAAATACTATTATTTCTAAAAAAAATTCCATTGAAGTGGCCCTGACTTAATTGGGAAAACCTGCGTTCTGGAGTAGTTTCAACAAGATATCGTATTAATTATTTGAAGCCAAATCTTGCTTTACGGTGCATGCATGTGCCTACTAATTGTGACGCTAATAAATATTAATTGTATCTGTTGCGCGTGCAAACCCAGCGGATATATAACTAATTATATGCAGCGTTCTTGACGGAGTAACGGGATCGAGTATGGGTCTTGTTTACGTCCAACATACAATTATATTGAAACAAGTTTAATTGATAATGCACACTCAGCCCGGTTTACAGAAACGTGGGATTTTTTTTCTTTTCTCCACACAGATGTTCACGTGACGACTCTTCTAAATATTCATCCGCTGAAATGGAGACGAATAGGCTTTTGTCTTGTGACTAATTAATCAAGATAACATTGTTGCTTCTCTCTATTGACTTTGCCGCTTGAGGTTCAGACTTTCAGTAGTGTGGTCGTCCACACTACTTTAAAAAACTATTACTTTATATGTGTTATAATAAGTAGGAAAATGACCCGCTCGTATGCACAGGTATTTATATTCATGAAAGGTAAGATTATAATTTGTTTAAAAATTATTTCATAGATAGCAAACTAAAGATAGAATAATGTCCTTTTAAATTTTTTAAATGATTCAGGGTTCTAATTTTTTAACATATCTCAAAAACTATTCATTGACTTTTGAATAGAAGATGCATTAAGTTCATATGACTTTTTAATTGAGTAAATAAACTACCGCTAGCTAATTATTGCGTAGCATTTACACACTTATCGTGCAAATATGGCTACAAGCGAAAATTGCGAGATCAAGTAACACAGATCTTGTGATTGAATTGCCTCGTTAAGGCACATGACAAATAAATTAGAGAAGATTAAAAGTTGGATTTTTA
This sequence comes from Oryza officinalis, assembly GCA_008326285.1. Lineage (NCBI taxonomy): Eukaryota > Viridiplantae > Streptophyta > Magnoliopsida > Poales > Poaceae > Oryza > Oryza officinalis. The sequence goes on from BDMV01000009.1 coordinate 20,078,482, forward strand.
TTCTCTATATAAGTTCAACAATTTCATATTTTCTTCATAGTTTTAATGAACTTTAAAGGGTTTTGGTGCACATAAATCACCTACACAATTGCTTGGCTTGGTAGTGCAAAATATCAACATTGTTTGAAACTAACTTCTTTGTTTTCGCATGTTTGATTGCTTTTTTGAAACAATATTTGTTTAAAATAAAACCATAACTATATAAATTTAATTAGCATGTGTAGTTTACTTATAAACTTTGAAGTGTTTTATATTATAGTAAAGTTTATTTCTGTCATGTATTGGTTATATCAAAAATATAGTTTTGTCATATAAATTATAATCAATAAGTTCAATATAATTTACATCACCAAAATTAATAAAACTTTGTAAAATCAACCATGACTACATAACAATAAAATGGTTTGCCTATTTTTTTAAATTTCAAATAATCACATTTTTCTTTGGTTATTTATAATCAAAGAAAAACTCTCTATACAACTGATACATTATGCCATCACTCGATCATATACAGATATAAACTACTTGTCATTATTCTCGGCATGCTGAGATTGCTTGATGATTTTCTCCACTTATTCATCATCTTGATAGTCGTATAAACCATCACTACCATACTCAGGAGCAACCCTGTAGGCCTAAAACCGTCAGGAAAATGCATTTCACCGCCAAAAATTATATTCCTGTGGATGAATCAACAGGGATTGCCGACAGAAAAATCACCACAGAGAAATTTCATTTTCCTGTAGGTTTCCCTACAGAAAAAACATTTGTCAGATTTTTCCTGTGGGAGGAACACAAAAAAAATTCGCTATTGTCAGGTTTGTGAGATGGGTTTCTGACGTGCTAACCGACAGGGAAACAGTGTTCACACCGTCAGAAAAATTGCCTCTCGAGGCCAAAAAAAAAACACCAAAAACAGAATGCAATCCACATGCAATTTGGATCAGCACATGCCATAGCAGCCATACTATGTAAAAACACGTCAATACATCCACAAAAATTAAAGCTTGCTAACCTTTTATGATAAATCCATAAATTTCCAATTGCAGTTCATTCTTCCAAATTGAATATTAGTTACAGGAGCCTGTTTAGCGTTAGCGAGAAAATTCAATGCTTATGTTCCAATTCTAACTCATCAGCAAAGCATGGTTGTGCTTTGGCCACTTCTGTAAGTTACAGGAGCATGTTTACAAGAAAATGTCTTCTAGCAACAATCCAGGTTTCTTTCTACATTCAGCCTGAAGAGGAAAGAAACAAAAGGGCCCAGTTGTCAAAGTTTTCATCATTCATTAGAAACCTGAAAGGCAACCCATGTGCTCAGGTTATATGAAAGTTAATACAGTACTTCATATAGTTCTTATGTGAAACAAGAATAAAGTACTGAATGTACTAAAGTAATATGGATGATATACAGAAATAAGATAACTTACCTCTTCGAGCCCATTTTTTTTCTCAAGTCTCTTTGCTCCTCTTTCTCAAGTCTTCGGAGTTCTATCATGCTGCAAATGGCAGTAAAAGAGTCAAAACTAGCTGTTGGACCTTACATATTTTCCTTCTTCCTGATTCTCCTCATGCTCTTATTCCTCTCTATAGTTTCCATGCTGGGCTGTGATGTGGTTAATACTGCTTGCATGTACTGTTTATATCCATTTTCATTTTTTTCACCAAAAATGTTTCGTAGGCAAGTCCATTAGGGAACTGCTTGTGAAAATCGATTTTCACAATGGGTCAATTAAGGAAATGCATATACAAATCAATTTTTAAAAGTGGTTGTGGAACCGCGAACAAAAATTTATGATTTTCACTAGGCCTTTTGTTAAAGGCGGTCCACCCACCTCCCTATGAAAGCCCATTTTATCACCTGAAAAAACGATTTTCGTGGTAGTACCGTGTCAGCGTGTTGACCATGAAATATTAGCTGGCAAGTTATGTTTCAGTACGTACGTTCAGCACGCAGTTTAATTAGCACCTCTGATTTAGTTGCATGAGCCTGAAGATGCACATGCAATATGCAGCACACACATCCACGTTGAGAACGGAAAAAAAAAAGTTGAGAGGACTGAAATAATGCAGGAAATTATCATCAAGTTGTACTACTTATTTAAATGTGAGAGCTTCCATCGATGCATGGTAGCATGCAGCATTAACAAAGTAGTAATTTGTTTTTGCCGCGCCACTAATCCTCAGATGATCGATGGTATACACCACTTTACTTGTACTTCAGGGCTGTACCCTATATATATATATATATATATATATATATATATATATATATATATATATATATATATAATATATATATATATATATATATATATATATATATATATATATAAGCACAAGCTTTTATTTTAGTAGTATATATTGTGCTGCATCGATCTCACTGTAGCGCGCATATACTAGTTGTGAGGCTTAATTGACGGGGGGCCGCAAGCACGCATTCTCCTGGGTAAGTTGGGATCGTTGCTGCAGCGTGAGCCTCCCGCATCTGCAGCTACAGATCCTGCAGGAGCCGCAAGCAGCAGCATGATCAGAAGGGCCATCGCCGCCGGGAAGAGTCGTCGACTCACCCTTCCGGTCTTCTTCTTCCCCTGGTCCGCCGCACGATCAGCTAACACGATGATGATCAGGGTCACCAGGGCCAGCTCAGGATTGGGTAGGGCAGTGACAATGCGGCGGCGCGACTTGCCGACCACCGCGGCGGCAAACGCCGGCGGCGGGGAGGAGTACTCAGTACGTGTCCCATGAAGGATTCTTGCGGACGTCCCGGAGCAGTTGAAATTAACAGGCTGCAAAAATCAATGTCACTCCAACATGCATGTATGGTCAAACAAGACACATAAATTCATCCATAAATAAGCCAGCTTAATTTGGGTTGGGTCTTTAGAAAAGAGAAAGTAAGTAACCTGAGTAAGTCACTGGCATATATATATATGTAGGTTTATGGAGAATTAGATTCGTTTATAGTTTTTTTTTTTCAGTTTCTTTCCCAATGTTGGTAGATTCTAGCTACCTTTTTGGGTTCGAATCACCAATATGTTTAATTGGTGACGATGGTTTGAGGATCTACCAGAAAAACGAACATGGTGGCCAATGCCTGTTTATAACTTTATATACCTTTGTGTGTGCCGGAGTTGGTAGTATGTGGCTATGCTCATCTGTTCACATCTCTTATGGCGTTTTATCGTTTCGAGTCTTTTCATTCTATTTTGGGTTGCTCTTGTTTGCCCGTTCTTATAACAACAGGGTTGTAATCATCTACGTTTATTAGTGTAGCTGAAACTTGTGGACACATGATATGTTCCCCAAGCAAATTGAACCGAGGATCGATGGAAACGTTTCCTAAATACCCTAGTCTATAACTAGCGCTAGTTATAAACTGCATGCTTCCTCCTCATAAAGTTCTCTTCGACCTAACAAACGTGCATGAGATATGAGGGCTATACCTGATGATGGTGTGACTCCGCGCCAGTTGAGACAAACAAGGTCGGAACGGCGCCGACGACGCCGGCCGACGGGTGGACGCTGCAACAGCTGTTGCTGGCGTTGTGCATGAGAGTATCAGCATCGCCGCGCAAGAGCGCCGGCGGCCACACATGATCAGTCAAGCCGGCGTCATCGCCATCCAACGGGCACACATATGGTAAGAAGAAGCACACGAAGCCGAGAGACAATAGTGCAGTGAAGCAGCAAAGGGTAGTGATCAGTGCTGGGTTTGATCGACGAGCCATGGTGACTAATAACTGATCGATCAGCTCTAGCTGCACTCTGGAGACTTGGAGAGGGACGAGGAGGCGAGGAGGACGTTGCTCCTATTAATAGGCCTGGTGTGGTGTACCATTTGTTCTAGTTAAGCTGATCCATGTGTGACGTACTATCCTCAGAAAAAGTCGGCGGTCGGATATAGAGTCTTGACTTTGTTTGCACGTGAATAAGACACGGTGATTAGTCGGTAGTGATTAGTGGATAAACACAACAGTAATGCACGCGGCTTGCAGGCATATTTTTGAATTGATGCAGCAAATAATAATTAAATAGCAAGACTAGTTTCAGGCTGTCAGCAAAGAAAGGATATGCTTTCCAACCTGCAAGTATATATCCCTTTCCAATTGTCACTCAAAAATAGTCACTTATTATGTATTTTCACAATAAATTAATTCCTAATATCATGAAAGCTAAGCGGTAACAAGTAGGGGTGAAACAGGACGTGTATTTCCGACTGTCCAACCCGAGGTTCGTGGAAAGGATATAGGAGAGAAAAATTAATGGATATCTGCTACTATCCGAGTTCGAATTCGAATATGCAAATATGGGTTAGGATACGAGAAAACGAAAACATATTATCTGTCCGTATGTCCCATATTATCAAACATAAATGAAAACATATTATAAAATCCATCTACAAACATAATAAAGGATTGGTTAATCACTATTTTACGAGATCACAAGTAATATTGCATATTTTTTCCTTGATGTATTATTTATATATATATATATATATATATATATATATATATGAAGTAGGATACAAGATGAGTGAGATGTGTTATGCGGCACTACACATATCCGGTTTCAATTTTATTAAAAAAAATGAGCTATAACATGATAATACCGTGATCTAATCGTATCCGACCCGATTTCACCCATAGAAACAAGTCGATAGTGCATGAGTGGAATTTACATTTGACTCATCTAAAGTCATCGACTCAAAGTAAGCAATAAAGAGGAATAGATTAGTTTGCAGGTGTGCAAGGGTGTGACGTGACGAGTCAGTCCATTGCATGCATATGGGTACGTGGAGGTAGCGAGTCTGGCGATGCAGGGTGCAATTAGTTGAGCTAACAAGTTCATGCATGCATTGCATATGTGAGTTAGTAACTATATGTATAATACTAGGGTTAATTTAATTCATGTCATTATAAAATTACCTATTTTAAAATTTATCATTATAATTCGGTTAATCGGAACTATGCCACTGCTGTTCATTTGTAATTGTAACGATGCCATTCATTTACATATTTTCCTTACATTTGTCGTAAATGGCCTCATCTTCAACCTTCTTGTCTTCCTCGGTAGAACAGCATGAGCACGCTCTCTCTCTCTCTCTCTCTGTCACTCTCGGAGCAGGAGCTCTCCCCGGTGGCGGAGCTCGGCGTCCCTCTCGCCGGCGTCGGGCGTTGCTCCGGGACTCGGCTAGCGCTCCTCTCTCCGGCGGCGGTTTTCGGCTGATCGGGCGCGCGGATCCGGCCACGTCCAGGCAAGGGGAAGGCGGCGCGCATCCGACGATGACGCAGTCGAGGGGGCACGCATCCGGCGACGACGGAGGCGAGGGGCTAGGATTTGGCGGCGCTCGTCGCTCTGCCCTGTCCGCGTCCCTCTCTCCTCTAGCGACTAACCGGTACACGAGACCACTACTCCCGACGGCGGCGGCGAGCTCGTCGCAGAGGCGCCAAGGTCTCGAAGACGGCGGGTCCTGCAGCGGCTCGGCGCGGCGGAGAGGTGGCCCAGCGACGACAACGAGCTGCGCTGCGGGAAGCAGATCCGGCTGTGAGCTACGGCAACAAGCTCGTCGCGGCGGGCATGGATCCATACGGCCAGGACCAATGGCGACAACAGCAGCAGAAACGACATGGGAGGAGGAAGAGGAGTGAACTGCGGTGGGGACTGGCTCCGCCCCAGCGGCGGCGCCGGCGCATGCCCCGACCCTGCCGCCGCCACTCCTCTCTCGCTACTCCTCTTCTAGGCCGTCCATCGGCCGTCCCTGCCGCGGAACAACCCATGAGTTGGACCACCGTGGAACCACCCACCAGCAGCGACACAAGAGGAGGAGGCAAGACGACCTCAAGCTCCACCTGCTGCATCGATGAAGAGATGGAGAGAGAAGATGAACAGAAGGGAGAGGGGGAGGAAGGAAGAACATAGTGGTATATATTGGTCCATACAAAAATACCTTAGACAAAGAGACGTATAACATGGCATGGTTTCAATTTGAGGATAGTTGCAGTGGTATCGTTCCAATTATAAGAATTATAATGGCAGTTTTTAAAACTGGCAAATTAATAATAGCATGGATCCAATTAACCCTATATACTACATAACAGGCCCGTGCATATACAGGTGGAGTCATAGATGAGAGAAACACATAAATGACTGGAGAGAATCATAACCTATGTACGATTTCAATTCCACTAGTAGGAAAGACATTTTTTTAAAATGATCAGATCTGATTTTTGCATGCGGTTAAGTCGTTTGTCTGTCCCAAAGTATCGGAGAAAATCGTTATTTTTTTATGCAGGTGACATAACCACACACGAAAATTAGATTTTCGTGTATGGATGCTTATGTCGTTCGCACGCGAAAAAAATCCAAAAAGAATAAAAATCCCTAAAAATCAAAACCCTAGCTCCCATCCACACCCCGATGGTGGTGGTGACGGCGATCCGACTGTCGTGGGCCCGACGCCTGTGGATCCGGCCGTCACGGGGCCGACAGAGGCAGATCCGCCCGCTGCCCGCCACCGAGCGCCCAAGGAAGCCCGAGCCGGCCGCCGTTTGACACCGATAGTCGTGGGGCCGACACCCGCGGATCCGGCCATCGCGGGTCCGACGATGGCAGATCCGACCGTCATGGGGCCGGCGGAGGCAGATCCGCCCGCCGTCAAGCGCCCGAGGAAGCCCGTGTCGAGCGCCGCCCACTGCCACCCACCGCTGGCTGTCACGGGGCCGAGCCTGCTGCTGCTTGTGGCTTGCCACCTCGCGCCTGAGGTGCCGCGCCCGCCGCCGCCACCCGACGAGCCCGCTGCCACCCACCGTCGGTTGCCCCCGGGCCTGCCAGTGAGAGAGAGGAGAGGAGAGGACAAGATAAAGATGAAATAATGAGATGAGGTGAGAGAGAGATGGAGAGAGCATGAGGATGAAAAATTTTGAAATATTGAGAAGAAAAAAAGAGGTAACTTAGACTTAAGCGAATCCTTAAGAGGCCCGCATGCGAAAATCGATTTTCACGTGTGGCCCATTATGAGATTCACCTTCAAAAATAGGCTTATTTTTGCATGCGGACCTCTTAAGGAGTCGTATACAAAAATGCAGGTCGATTTTTGCAGATGGGATCACATCTGCAACCTAAAAAGGTTCTCATCCAAAAAAAATATTTCTGTAGTAGTGTTCGTGCAGTATAAAATACTTTGTGTGATCACCTAATCCTTTGGCTTTACCATTAATAGTCCACCGATCAAGAGCGTATACATGATAAAGTAAACCAAAATTGATTCATTGTCAGTCGTGATCTAACCAGCCATAATAATCCAGCCTACGAACAAACCCTCTAGTTTTTCGCAGGCAGAATAAAAGAAGATCCGTATGTAAAAAAATTTGAAATGTAATACTAGTATAGACCTGTATGCAAAAATATATTTTCGCAAATAGATTTCTTTGAAAGGCCTGTTTGTGAAAATAGGTTTAGTTTCATAGGCGGACCTATTAAGAGGCCTGCTTACCAATTTTACACCTATCGTCGCCCTTTCCTTTCTCCTGTTAATTAAGTTTTTCCTCATTCCTCTTATCCCCTGCCTCCTTTTCTCTCCTCCATTGCGAGCGCGCGAGCGGGAGGCCAGTGCGGTGATGGGAGCTGCGATCTCCGTGGACGGTGAGGGGGCGACGGTATGCCATCAAAGGAGCGTGCAACGACGATGGCGGCGGATCCAGGAGGGGTGGATCCACCGCAGCCAGCCTCAGGTGTGGTAGGCCTTGGCGGCAGCGACAATGATGGAGGCAAGCCACGCAGCGGCGAATCCGCCGCCCGCTGGCCTTGACGGCGGAGGTGACGACGAGGACGGCGGCAAGCCAAGCGGTGGTGCATCCGGTGGCCTGATCCTGGGAATGGCAGATGAGCCGACGATGACGATGACGGACTATGATAACAGCGGCAACGACAAGGACGACAGCGGCAGTGGCTGACTGCATTAACGGCGATGGCGGTGGACTGCGGTGGCTAGGACAGGTGAGAGCTAGGGTTTTGATTTTTTTGATTTTTTTTGTAATTTTGTTTTGCAGACGGGCAGCTTAACTTGACCAACCGCGAAAATCAATTTTTACTCATGGATGTACTGCCCGTTTGAGAAAATAGTGATTTCTATAGACACCTTGCGGTTTTTCTCGTGAACGCATAAAAGTATTACACGTCCATATATAGAAAAAACAGAATTCAAGTTACACAACACAACGATCAAAAACCATTGCATGGGAAACAAGGGAAAAAGGCCAACTAAAATGGCTAGGGAGAAAACTCTAAATGGACTTAGAAAAGACACCCGAAACTAGCAGAGGAGACAAGTAAAGAAGGGATCACTGCTATCCTCCCAACAAAACCCCTAGATAAGTGGCGCCGACGTTTTACCACAAACGACCTTCAAGCTTGACACTTCGTGGTAGGCGAGCTGTCCAAGCGAAAATGTGCTTTGGCCGTTTACAAAAATTGTTTATATAGTAGTGTCACACAGTGGGCTAATTAATTACGGGTCTGACGAGGCAGCGCAAAACGAGATATCCGAACCAGTAGACGGTGTTTGGGTTTCCTCGTGGGATCAAGTCGTCCATCGCCCGTTTATTTCAATCTATATACTCACGTGAACCTCTAGACCAATTCAGTGCCTTTCCTTGAAGAAAAGCAGACGACGCCGTCCTTCTAGACGATGGACGCCAGGACGAGCCCACAAATCACAACCACCCTGGAACGACCAAACAGCCGGTTAGTCAGCGCAAATAAGCTAGGACCCTCTCATTCTAAAATATAGCATGTAACTATTTTTTTTATATATTTTATAATACAAGATGACGTATATGTATGCATTTTACTATTTTCATCTCGAAATATATATAAATAATTTTAGATAAACGGGATACATTCTAGTACTACGAATTCGAACAGACTCCCTATCCAAATTTGTAATATCAGGACGTGTCCTATTAATCCAAATACTATTATATTTTAGAATGAATGGAGTATTAACTAGCATATCCCCTCCTCTAAATTCGTTTTTTAAAATCCTTCACCTTCAGAATCTTTAAACCCGTTGAGTGTATGTGTGTGTACACACTAGCAAAATGCTCGTGTATTGTAACAGGTGAAGTAAAATTTAATTTGTATAACACAATACTATTTCGATGGACATGAAAACTTTTTTCATAATTCAAAGTGGTTTCGAAGATCATGCTCTCTATTGATGGTGGAAGCCAATGACATGGTCATCAGCAAACATCAACTTTGACATCGTGTGTTGATATGGTTTATATTAATCAATGTATTTTATCGTTAAAAACCTTCCCTTTATTGTTCATCTTGAACTTACACAATAGTTTATTTTGTAATCATTTATCTCTGTGAAAATATGTGAGATATCGTTGTCACATGGAAAAGAAAATATTTTGTAATGGTTTATTTATAGGCGGAAAAATGTTACATGTGTCTTATGTGGTATGGTTTATTTATGTGAAAAAATTTTGTAACACAATTATATATGTGGTATTTTTAAAAAAATTTTGGTACTGTTTTAATGGTTCTCTCTTTCACCATTAAAAGAAAGAAAGATCAGGAAATAAAGAAATAATTGTATACTATAAATATTTTTAAAAAATTATTTTTACGTGCGGTCCACTTATAAGAACCGCACATGATAATAGTTATTGCATGCGGGCGTCTTAGCCGACTGCACGGAATGACTATTATCCCATGCGGGCCCTTAAGTAACCCGCACGGGATAAGAATTTTACGTGCAGGTGTCTTAAGTCGCCCGCACGGAAAGATATTTTTACGTGCGGTCGACTTAAGCCACCCGCATGCGATGACCGTCCCCTATATAAGGTATGGGCGGGCTCCGAAAATTTCTAAGTCCGGAGAAATTTTGTGTGTCCGTCGCCAGGCTGCCAAAATCGTCCGCCGCCGCCTCATCTCCTCGCCCTCACCGCCGGCCGCTGGTCCCCTCGACTCCGCCGCTGCATTTCCTCGTCACCGACCTATCCTCCTCACCGACCATCGCCACCTCCTCACTGACCGTCGCCGCCTCCTCGCTGACCGCCGCCGCCTCCTCTCCACCTCTCAGGTGCCACTGTCGTCGTCATCGCCGTCCTCGTCGTCACCGCTGTCGCCGCCGTCGTCGCCACCGTCGCTGCCGCCGCCGTCACTTCAAGGTGAGGACGTCGGCGCCGCCACCCTCACCGTCTCCTCTCCACCTCTATCTTCTCCGGCCAGATGGCGTCGCCACCGCCATCGCCACTGCCGCTGCCGCTGCTGTCCTCGCCGCACTACTGTCGCGGCCGGCCGACCGACCGAGCGAAAGAACGACCGATCGATCGTAGCAAACGTGTGAAGGAACGTATTAGTGAATGACCGACCGAACAAGCGAAAATATTAGCGATCGATCGAATGACCGAGCGAAAAAACGACCGAACGATCGTAGCAAACGTGTGAGGGAACATATTAGTGAACGACCGACCGAACGAGTGAACGTGTTAGAGAACGACCAAACGACTGAGCGAAAGAACGATAGAACGAGGGAACGTATTAGCGAATGACCGACCAAACGAGCGAACATGTTAGCTAACGACCGAACGAGCGAACGAGCGAACGTATTAGCGAACGATTGAACGAGCGAGTAAACGACTGAACGAGCGAACGTATAGTATTAGCAAAAGAACGAAGGACCGAGCGAAAGAACGACGGACCGAACGAGCTAACATATTAGCGAACGACTGAACGACCGAGCGATCGATGTATATATTTACAACTTGAGCTATATTTTAGTTGTCCAATATAACTGTTGTAATTACCACATGTTTGTTCTGTTGTCAGGGTTGGACGCAGGCGACTTTGAAGTTGAATTATGTGATTCAAAGGTCGCCAATCAACTCGTTAAGGCAAGATATGTGATATATGAGATCTGGCTTATTAATTCTTATTTCAAGATATTTGTGATACATGTATATTCCATATTTCTTAAGTTGCATTAAAAATTAGTGAACATTGTGGATATATATAAGTAAGCGAATTTTAGAAGTTCTTCCTAGTTGTGGACATTGTGGATATATATAAGTAAGCGAATTTTAGAAGTTCTTCCTAGTTGTGAATTAATTAGTTGTCTTTGGATTAACAAGCTAATTATCATCTCAGTTCTAAATTTGCCTGAATTATAACGCGAGGTTTAATTGCCCTTGATTAGTAGTCACGTGCTTATCCTTAATAATCTGGCCAACCAGCGTTGTCGTTGAAATTAAATACTAGTATCTTATATGTTAATGGGAGATTATTTCATCATTCCATCATTATTCCATGCATTACGCATCGTACTCTAATTTTCTCCTATATAGACTGTTTCCTAAACAAATGAACAATGGTTTGATGAAAAGGGCATTCTCATCTTTCAAACATAAAAGAGTTGTCACAAATTATCTAATCATACATGCTTTAGGTACTATCCAAAGACAACTAACTTTGATGTATAGCATTTTGTAGATTTTGTGTGTGTAGAACGCACGTAGAAGAAAATGTCGAAGAACAAAGTTCCCTCTGAGACACCCGTACCAACATCGGGCACAGAACCAATGGTCAATCAGCCTCCCCGACACTCGTAGCTGCATCGGGCACAGAGCCCACGAACAATCCGCGCTCAAAGACACACGAAGCAACTATTAGAAATGAAGCGGCGTCGAGCAAGGAATCTTGGCACACACCGAGCGACCCGTTTGAAATAGAACTAGCACAAATGGCCACCGAGCGACCCGAGGATGACCCTGATTATATTCCTATCGAGCAAGCAGTAAGTTCACAATCCTAACCATTCTAGATTTGTTAACGTTCCCGATCATAGCCGTCTAATGGCTTACTCGTGCAAATGGCTACTCGGCGTCGGTCGAAACGAAAGGTCAACCAGATTACCGCCAGGGCTCAAGCAGAGGCGGACACAGCCACATCAGGTCCAGATCCAACGGACACGTCAGCAAGTGGAGGAGGGCATGCAAAAAAAACGACGTGGTGAGAGGAGCAGGAACTAGCTGCCGAAGGAGACTTACTACATTGCTGCTCTGAACGAAGATGGGAAACCCATCGAGCCGAAACACGTGATGGCCAAGTTTAGCAGCGCATGCGGGATGGTGGCAAGACTTCATGGGCCACTGAACGTGGATGAGTGGACGGACGTTAACTAACACATCAAGAATTTAATGTGGGAAGAGCTGCAGAAGAACCTTATGTATCTGCCTGGATCAGAGGTCATTGGGAACAGATTTGTGTTGAGTACAATGGCCCATCGGCAATAGTGGAGGTCTGACATGAACACTTATTATGTTCAGAAGAACAAGTCTCCATTTGAAAAATACGGCAATATCCCGTCAGTTGAATGGGACAAGTTTGTGTCCAAGATGACAACACCTGAAGCACTGGCAAGGAGGAAGAAGACGTCGGACCTGGCAAAGAAAAATAAATATCCACACCAATTGGGGTCTAGTGGATACGACGATCACGTGGACCAATGGCGAGCTACGGAGGAAAAGTTTGCAGCTCAAGGGAAACCGTTGTTGGTCCAGCCCCTAAATCCACGCAGTCGAAACTAGGTATGGGCACGAAGTACGGGGCAAGTGACGGATGAGGGCAAGATGCTTTTCGAGTCTCTTGACATCGAGCATGTGACCACGTCTCTCCAACAGATCGCCGAAAAGGAGAAGACAGGAGAGTTCGTCGCCAGAAGGGAGCATGACAAGCTCACCGCTACTTTGGGGACTGCCGAACACTCCGAGAGGATAAGAGGAAAATCTTCAATGACGAGTTGGAAGGTAGGGTTTCCAAATGAATTCAAAAGTTATAAGAAGCAGGACGCCTACAAAGCGAAGTTGCGTGAAGAAGTCACCGAACAAGTAATCCAACAAGTCACCCAACAGTTCTACAGGCTAGCCGCACAACATCCCCAAGCCTTTCCGAACTTAGTTCCTCAAGCTGAGCAAACGGTGCAGATCCCGAGCAGTGTCGGGTCCATAGAAACAACATCCTACCCAGTCGATCTTATTACCGGTCCGACACCGTGCAGCCTTGTCGTTCTGATAGGTAGAGCCGGGAAAACGAAGGAGGTTTGGTCCGGACTAGCAATACCAGGGAGACAGTTCCATAACAACCCAATTCCGGAAGACTACGCAAGGGTGCAAGTGGAAAGGGTTAATGCCAATCAAATGTCGTTGGAGCTAGACATCCCAACACCAGAGGGGATAGAACTACTCGGAGATACGGTGAACCAGTTCATCCTTTGGCATCGTCGAGACATCATCCTCACGGGACAGGCAACATTGATGACCCCAGCTCCATCGGTGCCATAGATGGCTACTCCTCCAGCACTGCCATCCCCACCGAATTCCCCAACCTCACCAGGATCTCTTATCCCACCAAGATCTCCTATCCCACCAAGATCTCCGTCCCCAAAAAGAATACCTTCTCCACCTGCAGAGCCTGCCACACCAGATTCCCCAACTCCGCTACCTCGGCAGCCGTCTCCTGCTCATCAATCGCCTCCTACTCCACAATCTGCTCTCGTGCAACCAGTGCCACCTTCCCAGGAAGATGCATCTATCCAAAAGCCAAGTACTTCGCAAGCCCGCAAGCTCATACCACAAATGGTTTCCACGTACAAACCGAAGGAAATGGCAGAGTATGAGGCGAGGATAGTTTTCAAGTCATTCAGGGGACAGGGTCCGTCAAAGCCAAGCCCACCTAAACCATAAACAGATGCACAGAAAAGCGTACTAGGTCATGCAAACAAAATGTAATCTTGGGATTCTACAGAAGTGCCAAAGGTGTATGAATATGGCAAACCATTCTTGCCGTTCCACGTCATGCTCGAACTCCCATGGCCAATGAGATTGATGCATGACTGGTATCTCAGAGCAACTGAGAAGGGTCTCGGGATGATTAGTGTCAAGGTCCCGGATAACACTTTCGTTAAGGGACCCAACAGAAACTTCATCATCACTTTCAATGACCTACACGCCTTCTTTAAGATGGAAAAAATGGATATCAATCTCGTCGGCGCATGGTGCCTATAAGTTTTTGCTCTTGTTTGTTGTTAGCGAATGTGTGCCAACAAATTATAAGTCATTTAACTTGCATAATTTCTTAGGTCACAATGGGTAGACGCCCAAAGAACGGGGGCCTCAATAGGCTACGCCAACCCGACGATGGTTTGCATGATGACCCACACTGTGAGGCTAAATCTGGATGGTCCGCAACTAAAGGATAAGACGCCGGAGGAAAGACAAGCATGTGTCGACAGGTTGCACAAGAATAAGAGGGTCGAAGTGGCAACTTACTTGGGACAAGCTATGCTCACGCACGAGGACAAAAGAGTCTTGATGGTCCCATACCACCTAACATAAGCAACATTCCCTTTGTTCTGTTCATATAATATCATGGCACATCAAAATATCTACCAGATGCCTTATGTAATTCACAAACCGTGTTTGCAGTGATCACTACATACTATTCCTTGTATATCCAAGGGACCACTTGGTCGTAGTTCTTGATCCGGCCCACTACGAAGAGCAGAAGTTCATGGAGCTCCTTGTCTTGCTGAATTTGTAAGTTTGAAACAAACCTCCTGCATACCATACTACTTAGATGTATTTTTAAAGTTAGCTCAAACAAATATTTTATCTTTGTAGAGGACATGACTATTACAAAAGACATGGCGGGTTCGTAAAGAATCAAAAGAAAACAAAGCTTCTCGTAAAGGCACGCTGGCCGGTATGTGATCATAAATTCGTTAACTTAATGAAGCGATTGTTAGTTTTTAATGCTGACGTGTGTACTATTCTTACGTTGTATTACAAGCAACCCCCGGCACTAGCCTATGCGGATATTTCGTGTGCGAGATGCTCAGAGTCTGCAGGAGATACAAAACTGAGTTTATAGATGTAAGTCATCGTTCTCCTTATATATACGAACTAGTTCGTTTAAGTTGATTTTAACACATAACATTTTTCTTCTATTTTCAATAGCTCCCGAGCATTCCGTGTACCGCAAACCGGTTCGACAAAAAAGCGTTTCTCAACTTGTGTGCGGACTTGTGTCAGTTCATTCGTCGTGACATCTGCAACCATCTAGGGGAGTTCTATGACCCTGATAGCGAACTTGCTTGCGACGACAAATTCAAACGCCTAATGGAGTGAGAGAGAGAACATGCAATATATTAAAAAGATTTATTTGTGAGGGAGACAGAACTTGTAATATTTGTTACACTAGCAGTGTAGCTACTTTCATATGTGTACATGTATATATGCTATTTAATTATATATATCGATGTTTTATATGGTTTAACTTGTGATATTTTTATTATAAAATTCAATCGTGTTTGTAATTGAGCGTGAATAACTGCGACTAGATTTGCTTGTGTACCATTCATAAACACAACAAAAAAATGTACAAGTACGTACGAGATTTATCTAAATGGCTAGTATGTGCTAGGGCATCTGCAACAATACATCTTCCCGTGTGGTCGGTATAACTGGACCGTACGGGATAAACGATTATCCTGTACGGTTGAGTTAAGTGGACCGCACCCGATTATCCCGTGCGGTCGAGTTAAGTGGACCGCATAGAAAGATGTATTTTTCCGTGCGGTTGGGCCGTCCGCACGCGAAAATGTTTATTTTCCCAGATCCCTGGGTGCAGATGGGTAAGACCTCCGCACGAAAAAACTTGTTTTTACCGTATGGAAAAACATAATCTGTACTAGTACGAGTACATGGTGGATTACACAGTTTGTAGCACAGAAATGATCTCTAGATTGTTGGCATGACAACTTCTATCAGGATTAAGCGATGTGCGATATGTTCTGGCAAACATGAATAGGTGAAGGTGGCTCATGAGATTTTAGCTTCCTTAACTAGCTTGTCCGTCACCCTATTGATCTCCCCTGGAATCCAAATGACCTGCATGAAATCCTGAGGAATGTTTGAATTTTGTTCCATAACGGCCGAAGACTCCAGTGACGTGGATCATCCTCAAAGTTTCTCTTCTTAGCGGTGGATTCGGAGTTGCGGACGCAAGCGCACGTGAGAATACAGAATCTGACGAAGCACGTGGGACAGCGGTTTTTCTCTTAGAGTAACGGACAAAACAAATAGATGAGTACGAAATTATCTTTAATTTCTATAATAGATAAAGATAAAAATATATGTATTGTTCAATCAAAGGGTTAATAATAATTATTTAGTGATCCCTACGATAGTAACGTGATAGTTATACTTTACGTCTTATTTTGTCTTATTTTAAGATGGAGAAAACAGTAGTAGCGGCTTAGCATAGTCGTGATGACACTTTCAACCTCAGACTATGACGCGTACACTCCCTAGAAACTATTCATTAGAACTTTTTAATATATTTTTAAGATAACAAAAATATATCCCTGACACTTGTGTGAGGGCGTTTTTTCTTAAAAGAGAAAAGAAAAATTGCCCGCTGGCATGCATGACGAGAAAGGTTTAAATGCAAATTTGTCCTCCCTAAAAGAACGCAAATTTTCTTGCGTAGCTTGCTAACTTTGTATTTTTAATTTAAAAATATGTCATACGAGTCAGTTAAAATCAAAGTTTCTATCAAAATTGTAGAGTTCAAAAAGATGTACAATTTTTGCTAACATTTTTTTGTTTAAGATCATATAGGAGTCCAAATATTCATTAAAATAACTAAAATTTATTTTTACAAAATCTTATATCTATATTTCGAATGATCTCCAATGAAAACAAACTTTTTATTAAAGTTGAGATCTATAATTTACAACTTTATACTTCATCGCTTTTTCATTTAGAATTGAGTAAATTACATTGGTGGTACATAAACTTATTAAATGGGTGCAAGTTAGTACACAAACTTGTAAAACATTTATTTTGGTATATAAACTTATCATGTATATGTGAACTAAGGCCAAAAAGACCTTTAGTTCGTATGGATGTATTGAAAACAAGACCTCGTAGGCGATGCCTCCAAAGAGGATGTGATACCGTAGCACCGCCGTTGCCTGTCCAGGAAACTGGGCAGGGTTTTCACCCAGAGAGCACTGCCATAGCGCGGCGTCTCGACAATGCCACCTAGAGGGATAATGGCACTCGAAAGTGTCGTTGTTGCCGATCCTGGAAGCCGCCGAGCTAGGCTTTTGCCTGTTGCCTCCGCCCCTTCAATCGCAACTCCAAAAGCCCCACCAAACCAACTGCAACCTACCACTGTGCCGACGCCCATCCGTCGACCAGCCTCCATCCACCAGTGCACGCTGGTGCCAAAAAGCACAAGCACTTCAAAAACGTTGTAGAAAAAACCACCACAAGAATGAGCACACCTGCCCTCCCTTACATGGTCCTGCCATCATCGACCTTTGCAAGTCGCGCTCCTCCGTGAGGCATCACTCCTCCAAACCACCGAACTCTTCATGGGGGATGGGGGGAGCAGCCACAAGCGCTGGTCCCTTCCCGTCCCCACAGCACACGCCCGCGTCACTTCCATTCCCTCGCCAACAGTCAACAGGGGGGAGGGAGTTGCTATCGTTGCCGCCACACCCGACCGGCGCTTCAGCCGCTCCGAGCAACCTACTCGTTGTCATCCTACCACCAGTGGCCAAAGAGGAAGGGGGAGCTGTCGCTTGCCACCACACCCGGTTGGCGCCACAGTGCCCTCACCTCCTTGCTGCCCCTGCGACCACGATGCTCCAATCGGTGGTGAGCATGAGGGTAGGAGGAGAAGCCACCTTCTGCTCTGCCACAGCCACTCCCACCCATCCCTATCGCTGCCTCCACTTCACTCCCGACGTCGGCAGCCAGTCCTAGTGTGGCCACCAATGACTCCTACCGGGTCAGCTCTCCAGCAACCTCTCCACGTAGCTGCCGCCACACCGCCGCAAGATATGGATCTAAAGCGCCAAATCTGGACACTACCGCCACCACCATCGCTCTCGCGACCACTCTCCAATGCCGCCTACACCTCCACCACGCGTCGGCTCCTCTTTCGTTCTATCGGCCACCGGCCCCTCGCCATACCCCCAGATATGGGCGGCTTGGCCTCCGCCTCCTTCCTCGCTTTGGCGCCCCGACCGCTATAGCTCGGAGGCAAGAGAGCTCTGCCTCTGCCATCCTTGCAGCACCCGACTTTGTTGGCAGGTGGCTCGGGCGGTGGTGAGGCTGGAAGGGGGATGGTGATCGCCGTATTTCGTCTAGGAAACTCCTGGGGTTCGGATCGACACAGACTTTTTTCCCCTTGCCTGTTCCTTTAGCTGCCAAGTTATTGTGTTTCAGTAGGTTCTAATTATTAGTGTTCCTAAGTTATTCCAAGACCAGTCTGATTTGACTGGACATAAAATAGTAAAGAAAAGATCCCTAATAACTAAGCTTCAAATACAATTTTCTTTTAATTTACTTATTCGATCTACAATCCGATTATACCATTATATTTGTTGTAATTAAATATTTATAACAAGATCCTACATGATTATAGTCTAACTACATATATATATGTTGTAAATTACTTTTATTATATATATAAATTAATTTTATCATATATGTAAATTACTTTTAGATTTGATTAAATTACTTCTTAGGCATTCTTAATGTTGTGAGTTTTTTTACTTTGATTGTTGTTTTAGTTATCTCTATAATTTGTGATGATTACATTTAATTTAATTTCTAGATAGACTCGTGTTTTTACCTCTACAACGAATTTACTTTTAATGACATGACCGTTTACTTTTATTTTGTATTAAGTTACTTTTATTATTTATGTAAATTACTTTCAGGCTTTATTGAAGTTACATCCATAAATGCCTAGGAAGTAATCTAAATATATGATAAAAGTATTTTACAACATATTTTTTCATTGGAACATAATCATATGATATTTTGTTATAAAGATTTTATTGCAATGAATATGACGTTTTAATTGAATTGTAAATCAAATATGTAATTTAAGAGAAATTTATAAGAAAAAAATACATGACCTAGCTAAGTAGGTATTTAGCTTGCCGTACTTTCAGGTAATAGGTGGCATTTACATGTAATAAGTGACACTTTCTCACTAGCAAAGTATGTATTTCCTTCGTAAAAAAATCAATCCTAGTTATGTATCAACATGATGCATAGCTAAGATTGGTTTTTTTTTAACATAAAGGAAGTACTTCTTTAGGCTAAATATATATAGTGCGTATCCCCTATTTAAATTTTGCCTTCTAAGTAACCTCAAGCTCAATGGGCTAGCTAGACGACTCAAGAGCGCTCTGCACCGTGTCAATCGATCAGGCGTCACATCAGCTCGATCGTCGCTTGCATATGTCATCAGTGCTGCCATGCCGTTCGATCCTCTCACGTGGCTCCTGAAGAAACACGGCGAAATTTCTTAGCTTGTCGAATGTATACTGCTGTTGTTGTCTACCGAAGGTAATGCCGTTTCCATCAAGCTGCCTCTTTGGTAGCTTTTTTTAAAAAAAAAAGAGGTGTACTGCCTTAATTGAAAATGCAAGTTGGACTACTAGTTGTTCTTCACTAACTCAAAAGAAAATGTCAGGCTATTGTCCTGAATGTCACAAAGGCAACTTTTTGGAATTTAACCAATACATGGATCATTCACTATGAAATCTTTTTCTGTAGAAATACAGGCAGCTGCCTTTCCTTTCAAAAAGCTGCGGAAATACCAAATTCCTCTGAAAATCAAAATATTTGGGTGATTACTCTTTAAAGATTAGCATCCTAACAAAAGACAATATGTTCAAAAGAGGATGAAAGAATGGGAAATTTTGTACTGATGATGAAACAAATGTTGAGATTCATGTCTGGTTGAGAGTGGTAGCATCTTGAGGGTGTCTACATCTTAGGGCATGCAGTCGTAAGTTTCGAACATGAAATACGTATGTGGAGTTTCCGAGAATTTCATATGATTTTGTAAACACAATATAGATTCCATAATTGCTAGATCGATCCACTTATTTATTATTAGATGTACTATGGCTATGGCTAGATATATTCATTTTGAATGTACTAGCCTATACCTATAATATGAATGATGATAGCATAGCTTATGTTTCAACAAATGGTGATTGTGGGAATAATGACAATTCTTTGCTCCATTTTCGAAATTAACAAATGGTGATTTGCATGCTTAATGCTTTAAGAATGAATTGATGACCCTTGAACCGATTTACCATACATCAGTACATTTCTTTTATGTCTACCTTGCAGAGCTATGAAGAGGGAAGGGGGGAGCAGCGGCGGCTATATATAGATCAAAAGAAAGGTAGGGTCTTAACGGCAGGTAACTCACTTAGCTCATTAGCTGCACTGGTGAAAGAATTAGGCTTTAGGGGCAGGCCCTGCACTATAATACTACCTCTATCCACTAATAGTAAAGAATCATAGGTTTTTAGGGCAGCTCTACTGTTGGTTCGGCAAGTTTGGTCGACGGAATCCAAATAATCTTCACTGGTCGCTTTCTGGAACGGGCCTTAGTGCCTAGAAATAGAACGACCGGGTGTTGATCTAATAATGTTTTAATATTTATGGGTAGTTGAAGTAGTAGTATCTTTGTTAGCTTCTCAAGAAAGACGTAACTAATCTAAGGGCTATGTGTTTTTTCGAGAGGTTGAAAACCCTCCTTTCACACGTAAAACAGAACAATAGATTAACATATGATTAATTAAGTATTAGCTATAAAAATTTAAAAAATAAATTAATGTGATTTTTTATAATAACTTTCCTAAATAATTTTTTTCAACAAATGTATCGTTTAGCAGTTTGGAAAGTATACGTGTGAAAAACGAGAAAAAAGAGTTAAAAACTTTGGCTAAACAACACAGCCTAAGTATGTCTACCATGAAAAACTTAGGTTAAACGCACTGTTTAGAGGTATGTCTCTTAGACCTTGAGTATACAGGACTACTACTAGATTACAACGAAGGCGGATTTTTATTTCTTAAGAGGATATCCTTGTGTTTCATGTATGTCAACTAAAAAAATTAAAAAGTTTAAAATAAAATTTACATGATAGATCAATATATGATATACACTACTACACAAATACTCATTGGTGCCGGTTCGAAAGGCCTCATAGGTGCCGGTTTCGAAGCCGGCACCAATTGGTCGGCACTAATGCTCAAAGCTATTGGTACCGGTTTCTTAACCGGCACCTATAACACTATAGGTACCGGTTGTAAATGTGGAACCGGCACCTATATAGTATTATAGGTGCCGGTTCCTATAAATAACCGGCACCTATAATGGATAGGATCTGGCACCTTTGATGCCTTATAGGTGCCGGTTCTTTACAAGAACCGGCACCTATAGTCCTGAAGCGCAAAAAAAATAATTTCGAGATCACGTATAATATTTCCTGAAACATAGAAATCACAGAATATTACAATATTACATTCACATCGCAAAAATCACAGAATATTACAATATTACATTCAAAATCAGTCAAAACTTCAAAAAATTTCGGCCAAATAATTCCCGTGCCTTCCAACCCTAAGGACAGAGCACAGCTAGAACCCAACCATGCATGCACACTATACTTCTGTGTACTTATAGCTAGAAAGCATACAAGGTAGATATTCTGTATAAACCTTGAAAATACACGACACAAGGAGCAGTAAGCCATTGCATTGTCTCTGAAGCACCAACGCTATTACCAAAACTAGAAAGGCGAGCGTTTCCATGTCTAACATAACCAAGAAGAAATGATTAGCAAGTATGAATGGAACTTCATTTGAGCAAATATCTGAGAGGTTCTTCATGTGAAAAAAGGCAACTAAATTTTACAGAAAGCATGTGAATGTGATGTCTGATGTGTGCAACATCTGTTGGTGGTTACACTAAAGTCCCTCCCAGACTGTTTTTAAAGAATAATAACTGAAATGTCATGACATGAAATTTGTGGCACCAAACTAATTATTACTAAAGTTGGTGAATCAGAAAACTTATATTGGCAATTCCAATGATGTAATCAAAATGGTTCTTCGAGAAAGAAAATGATGTAATCAAAATGGAGGATCAACTGATTTTCATATGTACTTTGTTCCCTTAATCCAATTCTGCAAACTTTATTGATAACACTCTGGAAGTTAATTAATTTATTCCTAATTTGGTACACAATGAATGAAATGAACCGTTCCCTAACTGGTACACAATATTTTATAACAATATTGTACTTTGCTCACATCATTGATATACTATTGGTAGGTCCTAATCGAATAGGCCTTTTTTTTATCATGCTGTAAAACATGATAAAAAAATCATCACTTATAGCATTGGACACTATTGCAGGTTTTCTAAAACAACCTGCAATAGTTAATCTAGTATATATGAGTATATATTAATCAGCTAGCTCCATGCATATACAGTGATGGACAAAATTTGGTTGCACACTGTATAGTTAATCTAGCTTTCCGAAGCAAATAATTAATGGACTATATATATTTGCACCTGATGAAATTATGTATATATTAATCACTGGTGCGATTGGATATTATTAAATAACATATGTACTCATGTT